>JAOUZG010050521.1:286821-318213 GCA_026289955.1 Argiope argentata | reverse complement strand
TTTAACTAAACGAAGTTAAGAGCTAGTTTGCCCAATTTATTTGAAAGCACCAAAAGTGATTGCGCGCTCAAAAAGAGAGTGGCGAGGAGGAGGGAGGGGGATAGAACTCAGCACCCATTAAGCAGCTTTTTTGACAACGCGTTCGGCGCAACGGAAAAGACGTCATCCCACCGGATGCACCTCCATGTACACCTGCAAGATCTCGTTCTGCTCGAAGTCGTCGCATAAAACGGTTGGAGTCTTGCTTCGCGAGCGGTTACTCTGTCTCGCTCTCGGTTCCTATTAACTTAATGCCCGCGGCTGTTTGGGGGAAAAAGTGAAAAGGTCCAATTTGGATGAAGGCCAACGGGTGGAGGGCGGATTCGAGAAAGCATTGAAAGTGAACTGGAGAAAACGCGCCAAAATCAAAACAATTTGAGTGTGCGAATTTTTCACTTCAGAGCCATGAAACATTTTAGGTATAGGTATTAAAATATAAATTCATCGAGTTTCCGTTTTTTTTAAAAAATTAAAAGAAATGTTATTTTTGAAAAATTAAAGGATATATAATTTTTTTTTAATTTCAAAATATGGCCTGCAATTTAATTTTTTAATTATTTTTTTCCATATTGCCCTATATAAAATTTCTTAGAATAAAAAAAGGGTATGATTTTAATTGCAGGTAATTCTAATATTTTTTTTTTTTACTTACTGAATTTTCATGAGAATGTTATGTTTTTTCGGAACTAATAAAATTCACACCTTTTAATGTTTAATAAAAATCTTTATTAGCAATTCTATTTACTTTCTTCAAAAATTAAGACACCAACAACGCTCCAAAGATTTAAATCTAATTACAATATTTTGAGAAAAGTAATTAAAATGGTTTTTTTTTAAGATTTTGGTCCTTGAATTATTTATTTTTTGGACAATATATCTGATAACACCTATGTAGTTAAATATAAACATATATTTGTGACGAAACGGTAAAAATAAAATTTCTTGTTTCTGATGATTCTTGCTTCTTTCAAAGTCCCCTGTCCCTTGAATGTCGTGACTAGATTTTAATATGGTAATGTGTAAATGCTAGCTCATTATTTATTAATTTTATGATTCGAAAATCGTTTTAAGTGATCTACTGACCACATCGTTGGAACTAGAATTACCTGATGCGGCTTTGATTGAGTAGTAATAAAAAAATAAAAAAAGAGCTCCACCTTTTAACTTCCGTTTCTATTAGCTATCAAAAATCATCTTTATATACCACATTTAAAATTTCATTCCCATTCCAGTTTCATTCCCATGTCACTTTTCTTTAGTTTTGATAAGTTTTTCAAAATCACAATTTTATAAATATCATTTTCTCATTATGTAACCGTATACAACAAAATTATAAAACTGTGAATATTTTAATGCTTTAAAAATCTCATCATATATATGGCACAGAAATCATTATTTAGTCAACCGTCTTTGGCGACTAACTGGTTCGCTAGAATAAAGGGTCTCTAGAATTTTAATTTTTTTTATTTTGATTGGTCATATTAGCTTCTACAAAATATTTTTTAACTTCATTTTTGATAGATATATAATTTATTCTATTTTTGTAGCATTAAACCGTTCAGTTCAATTTATTCCATGCATTTAATTTTTCTGTTAGCTTCCTTAAAAAATTTCGTATAAATTGAATACATTCTGCTGTTTCTACCTCTTTAACAATATAAGCTAATTTCTTATCCGAAACAATGCAATATTCCGCATTTTTCTTCATCCCTATAATATTTGAAACATAGATTTAAATCTTAAAAAAAAAAATTCTTCTCAGAATTAAGTAAATATGTTGCCTTCTTCGATTTTTCAGGACAGTATTTGAATTTCACTATTTTTCACTATGTTATATATATATATTTTTCTGATATCGATAGCAGCTCGTGCTGTTAAGGGAAAATGAAAAAAATATTGCAATTCCAATCGCGGCTTTTCTCGCTATCATTGGTGTTCTATTCAAGTTATATTTTCGTATTAGTGTGGTTGTTTGCCGAATGTTTAATATTCATTCAGAACTCATTTGTTTCTTTGTTTTCTTCTTGTAACACTTATATAAAAAAACAATAACTTTAAGCTTCTATCGGGTGAAAAACGTAAAACGCATTTCTTTTTTTTTTTTTTTTTTTTTTTTGCTCTATCTACTCTTATTTCAACTTGCCACATCCCCGAATGTACAAAAAGGATAATAAGTAACAATAATAAAATTATGAATGCGCATTAAAAAAAACTGCTTTAACAAATTGTTTGAAGAGTAATGCGGGTCCCCCCCCCCTACTCCCGCTTCGTAGTGATTAACGTTTTTATAACTAAAAATGCTAAAGCAACATTCAAACGATTGTGGTGACTGATTCATTTGTGAACATTTGTTCTTTCCCAATTGCAAAGAAATTCTTCCACTTTTGTAAGACATTTTCTTATAACAGTTTAAATATTTGTGTAGGGCGTTCACTTCTAGACACTTGCCCTTTCTTATCGCCTTATCAGTTTATCCTTGCCTTAAGGTAGTATATTGCAAGAAGTAAGCATTTATATTGTTGCTGTAAGACTTGTCTGAAATCAGTGGGAAGTGGGCGGATTAATACTTTTTCCCTTTTAAAATAAAATGTAGAACTTTGTCGTATAGTATAGTATGGGAACGATACTTATAGCTTTTTAATTGCCACTCTCCTTCTCATTATTATAGCCATCAACACAAAGTAATTGCGATGGAATCATGAAATATATACTAGCTTTTTACCCGCAACTTCGCACGCATGGAAAAGCACATAACTAACCTAAAAACAATTTATTTACATTGTGTATCTGAAATAAAGCATAACTTCAAATCAAGTCCGTATACTAGTCCGTCCGTATACTCTAGCGTTACGGTATATTTTCCCCTCCAGTCATCGTGTAGAGTTGTCCCAATATTTCATAACGCTAAATTCTTTTATCATTTGCTAACCAGTGGGAATAGATACTAATTGAACCAAATTTAGGCGAGTTCGCCTTCCTTATCAACAAGAAGTTAAGGAAAGATGAATGTTTCGAATTCTTCGGGCGGAAATCTGCTTGTGTCAGTGTGCTCTGTCGGGCACTTCCGCTGTCTATTCAGCTGCGGTGCTTTGCAGAAAGTTTATAGCTTGTTACAGTGTCGGTTCCAGTCAGACCTTATTTGGAAAGCGCATTCCCGTCTACCCTTTTTAGCATAATCTCACGGCGCGTTTCGCTGGCATTGATTAAATGGAATCGTTCTCTTTAGCAGTTACACTTACAACTGTAAATTTTTTTAAAAAAAATGTTTGCTTTATAATTTTATCTGTTTATTTGAATGAGACCTTTCTGCATAGCGCGGTTAGAAACTGATAATAGTGTTGCTTAAATTTTAAAAAAATTATAGAAATGCTTGGGAAACGGAAAAACTGAATTAACGAATAAAAGCTAAGATTTTACAGATATTGTGTTTATATATGTTACATTAATAATTTTATGTAAAGACGTGTCTGCAGTCATTGTGATGTTTTCCTAATTAGTTGATGCAGTTGGTTCCGATTTGTGCTATCAGTACCATGTGGAGGCGACAGTACATTAAATTTGATTTCTCTGTGATTGTTCACTGAGAGAGATATTTTATCAGTGGCTTAGTAGATGAATTTTCTCTGCAAAATCCAGCGGAATCGATTCGTATTATATCGCAGTCCCTTGATAAACGTAAACACAACCGTGTTACTTCAAGTCGAACTTATATGCGAATTAGATTCCAATGTTAAATGGATGCGATCCTTTCGTCGTCTGTTAGAGTATGAATTAATTCCATTGTCTAATCGAACGTATTCATAAGTTACTTTGACAGATCCCCATTCTTTCTCTACCAGTGTTGTATACGCTGAATAGGAATAACGTGCAATTGAGCATGCTTTTTGATGAATACATTTGAACTATCTGGTTATGTATAAGTTTGAATAGCAGATAGTGATAAAAGAGATGTTTATGATGACTTTCAAAATAATTGTTAATATAAGGTTTTTAGAATAAGATTCACGTATCCCACCTTATTAGACGTGCGCCCGTTTAGATAGATATATCACAGTGCGGTGGTGGACGTGGGTTTTGTTGTCGGATTCACTGCCCACTTGCTCTCTATTTACTTCAGAGTGAAATGCAATAATTATGCTGAGGCACGCGCCTGAAATTGGAAAGGCTTTCTCTTCATAATTGAAATGCAGTTTACACCTGTCGTGCCCTTGTGTGGTTAGTATCCACTTGTATCTTCGTTGAACCTTTTCGAAGTATGGAACACTTTTTATCCCCTTGTGTATTTTGAAGTTCTTATTATCCTTAAGCTAACCGTTTTGGTATGCTATGTGAGGAACGATCTTAAATGGAAAAGAAGAAATAATGCAGAACTGAATAACGTTTCAAAATTCACTACGCATTTTATAAAGAACCTCCCAAATCTTCCTCCCTCCCCTTAGATTTAAAAAAAAAAGGATACATTTTCAATTGTGAAACCGTATTTGTGCAGATTAAGAATTAAAGCCTTGACTAGCATACTTTATTTCCTGTTAAGCTATTAAATTACCAAAAAGCAAAAAAAGTTTGAATTGAACTAAAGTTTTTTAAAAATGTAAATTAAAAGAGCGTTTTTTTTCAATAAATTTAAAAACGAACAAACAAAAAACACATTTCAGAATATTAAATCTTAAAATAAAATCAATAAATCATTTAAATATGTAATTAAAAAAGGCTCTGTGAAAAAAAATGCAGAAATATTCTAGAAAGATATAGGTTACATGAAAACTATGATCTATTCATTGTATCCGTGCTATAAAATAAGCATATTAGTGAAATTTTAAATTGTCAGTTCGTTATCATTTTTTTTCGTTTGTTTTCATGTCATCTTTATTAATGAACAATTGTAAGTACACGCGAAAATCCTTTTCAAACGATTTGTGTTAAACAACAACTAACCGCTCCGGTGACCAGCCGCTCTTTCTCCGTATTGTTATTATTAATTTAATCTTGCCAACCACCAAATTATCGGAAGAAAAGAATGTATTATTTTAAGTATATTTACTTGCACAATGAACATAAAGATTTTAATCGGTTGGCTACGAACTCAAAGAAGGGAAATTGGCGAAAACGGTCCAGTTGTTTAATTTTGAAGCTTTATTACAATTTTATTTTCCCTTAATTCTTGAAATAGGAATGCCGTATAGATGATGTGTCTAGAGAATAGCGAATTTTCGTATGAAATATAGTAAATTGGCGGAATAAATGTTCTTCTTGTACCTGGGAATTCTACCAACTTGAAGCGTTTTTGAGATTTCTCTGAAAATTGGTGGTTAGCGCTTGGTTAAGTTATCATTGATGGCATTATCTGGTGGTTCTTATAAAACAAATATTTTGGAAATAAGACCAATTGACTGAACGAGGTGGGAGAGGGAAGATGGACGTTTTTAAATTTTCCAGTTATTTTAACTACGTAGACAAGAACAAAAATTATGCCAAGACAATTTCTTTATTCATCTATACATCGTATAAAATGAAGTCTCCTGAAAGCGCCTGTATGTTGGAACCACATAAACTCGAGAAATAGTGAACGGATACTGGAGATATTTATACCATTTTGTAGAGCATTCACTGGGGAAGGTTTTAGCGCTTTATAAAGTCGTATTAAAAAAAAGAGTTCTATAATTGTGATTTTAACTTATCCGCGTATGCGTGGTATGCATTTGCGTTACATTTCTTTGTCTACGTCTGGTTTTCAACAATTCAAATCTCATGATACCGAAAAAAAGGAAATCCAACCTCGAAAGGATCAACTGTGTTTCATCTTCGGACATATTTTTCTTCTTCTGTGTATCAGTCTAAATATTTCTGAATGGATGCTATAAAAAATTTTGTAGCTATTTGGGATCATTTCTAATCATATTTTTGTTTGTTCGATGTTGCGCAACACGTCCGTGTCACATCGGGTGGAGGCCGGATCTAAGTTTAAAGCTCATTTCTCTTCTTGGATGCTAAGCCATGGGCAACGCCGTGGGGGCTCTGCTAGTTGAATGATAATTTCTACTTAAAATTTTTCTTTAAAAAAATCCAAGAATATTGCTTATAATGTTTAATATTAAAAATTTTGTGGAAATATCAATTTCGATGTGCATCATAACTTTTTTTCCATGGTAAAGTTTAATAACGAGATCAAGATCAAACATTCTTTTTTATACAATCCAAAACGGATGTATTCAGTTTAAATTAATGAAATTCCTTATAATGTTATGAAGTAACATAGATAGATGTATGAAACTGTTGTAAAGTCTCAAAACATCGTTTTAACATGGCGATTGTAAATATGTCATTAAGGATTTAATTAGACTTCTTGAAAAATTCGAAGAAGACTTCCTTATAAAGTGCTTCAGAGCTCATTAGTTGTAACAATAAAATTTTATCACTACACATTAATAAAAAAGTTTTCCCAACGAACGGAAATTTAACTAAGAAAGGGCGTGTTGAAAAATATTCTGAAGCAACGCCTAATTTCCGCATGTCTAAGGAATAACCATAAATATCTTGCTTTTAATTTATTGTTAGAAGATTATGAAAGAATCAGTGTTCTTTAAAAGTAGATCGGTGATTTCGCGATGCTATATATGGACATAGGAATCTCAGCATCTCTTGATGGTCTAAGGATTTTGAGTGGCAGGTGGTTATGACGTCATCGCGGAAACTTTTTATCGCCGTTACTCTATTGAAGAAGGATGTAAATAAATATGCCAGGCTTCTGTGTTTGTGTTTCAGCAATCTTCCTCGCGCTTTGCAGCGGAAAAGGTTGGACTGGTTCCAAGTGAAAAAAGTGTCAGGGTAAAAGAGCATCAATTTAAAATTTTAATCTAAGCTCAGAAATCTTTTTTTTAATCATGAGAAAACATGACGTTGTTTTGATTAAGACTGATGTCTGAAAATTATGGGTAGAAATATTTTCGTCTACTTTTTCCAGTATTGCTTTATTATTACGTAGTATGCTTCTTTGACATCAGATGCGTTTTTAAAATTCTGACGAAGAATTGTGACATCATAGCTATTATTTCATCTCAAAACAGGTCGACCTCACAAACTTTGTCAGCTAGGAAAATTGAAAATGACAGCTTAAAAAAAATTACCATTATATATATACTATATTAAAGAGGGATAGAGATGTTTCGTGATGAACTTGAAATTTACGATCTAAGATTTCATTTGAGGAATTTTGCATGAATATAATTTTTATTTCACCACAAAGTACTAAGTAGATAAATATTTATTTTAATTTTTGATGCTTCTTTTCTTACTTCATTTTTGTAATCTCGTCGGCTGCTTGAGGCCTGTCACAGATATTATAGTAATGGTGTGGTTATTGCAAATGATATTATTTACTGCAGTTTTTGGAAATGTAGCCTCAACTCCGTTCTTCTAAATTGTGTATGCGCGCATAGTCTCTCTCCTTCACACACACGCAGGCTTATGAAAGCGCATTGAAATACTTCGTAAAAATACTTCTAAAAATTATAAAGGTTAAAGTTCTTTCAATCCATTGATCATATGAACATTTTTTAGTAAAATATACATGATACCCCAACTTAAAATTTTTTTTTAAAAAAGTCTTCTTTGTCCAAATATGACAGAGTTAGAGGAATATCATTTGTTTTTAGGACAATCAACGATTTCATTATATTAGGCCAATCAAACGTGGTGTAATTCCTTGCTCTGATGAAATTTCAAGATCATCAAAGGAGTCGTCTAAAATCGTACATTTTTATGAAGTATTTTTATTCGATTTTTCATTTCTCGTTCTGTTTTAGTTGTGAACGAATGGAACTTCTTCGATTTAAAACGTTAATATCAAGAATATTTATTAAATAGGGTTCATGGGGTTAAAAATTCGCGTAAAAGTTTAAAATTCATTAGTCATCAGAATATTATTAGTTAATACTATATGAAATATAATTATTTTTATTTACATCATTTATCCTAGATACGTATCCAAGGTCCAGAAATTAATCGAGCTTTTATTAGCATAAATATTCCGTATATATTAAAACATCTTTTCCTTAAATGGCACTCTATTATGTGGGGCGATTTTCGACTTGGCAACCATTCCTCGTATTATAGTATAAGATAAAATTAAAACTTAAGCTCCAAGCATGCGTTACGAGTAAAAGGGAAAAAATTATCTTATTAATATGTTGCCATCAGATTGACAAAAACTCAAATTTAAAAAAATAAATTAATATTGCGCATTAAACATATAAAAATGCAATTTTCATCACGTGTCTGCATGAAATGAATATATATATATATATATATATATATATATATATATATATATATATATATATGAATATTGATATAGATGGCAGCACGTTATCACTTGAAAATTTAAGTAGCCATTATGGCGAACTAATAAAGTTTGAAAATATCCTATCTGTAACTCCGAACTGCTCAGCCGTAGCGCTTCAAAACCGGCGCCAATCGATTCCTCGTGGCCAAAAACCCCAGACCCCCAAGTTTACCGGAGTTTATTAATTCTGGGGCGATTTTCGACTTGACAATTATTCCTCGTATTATAGTATAAGATTTATTTCTTGCAGACTCACGCCAAAAAATCAAACTTTTGTTTGATTTGGTTGAGGATTGATTCCGTAATTTTCAGCTTTTGTCATCCTGGTAGCAACACGTTGATTGAAACTAATTTTTTTATGACAAGCAAAACGCGCTCGTGCAGGTTAAATTTTATTTTTATTTTATGTGATATATATTTTTAGGAGTTATGCTTAAATATTTTAAAAGATAAATGTTCAGATGATGAATAAATTATATTTGCTCTGTAATTTTTTTTTGAAGTTGTCAGAGGGGAAACACCAAACTTTTGTTTAATTGTTGTTTAAAATTCTATTTGAATTTTTAAATAAAAGACAGACATTATAAGTAACGATAATCTTGTATTTAATAATATTTCATTTTATAATAAAACGATTCAGTTATTCATCAGTTTACTTACTACTGGACTTGATTTATTATTATATTTCGTAAAAAGCTAAATTTTATTCTCAAATTTTTGAAAAAATTCCGACGACGTTTTTAATTTTTTTCTGAAGTTGGTAATTCTACCCCCCCCCCCCAAAAAAAAAATTTGTAGATTATCCCATCCTTTTATATTAAATATTTATTGTGCAGTCAGTTTTAATCATTAAACAATGAAATTTGTTATTATAGTATTTTTTTAAGTTTTTCTTATAAATGTATGAATGAAAATAATCAAAAGTAGGAGGAAGATATCAGATTTGTTTAGCAATCGAATTAAATGGTTATTTTTTTATTTATCAATAAATAGAACTTATTGAACAAATTAGTTTTAAATTTGTTGACATTTCAAAATGTGAACAGCGCAGAGTTCTTTTCTAATGGAGATGAATTAGATTGGAGACAAAATATAATATATTCATACTTATTTTGAAATTTTTGAATGAGTATTTTATTTTTATTCGGCCTCTACCCTGGTAAACGTATTGGTTGAAGTTTTGTGCACATGTCCTCTTTCATTGGGAAACTTCTTGCAACAACTCAATCGAAAAATGTGTAACATTACAGAATGCCTATTCAGCTATCTATAGAGCTGTTGATAAGGATATCACTAATCGCGTACTATTACATTGTTAGTAAAAGTATTTGCAAACTTGTACACAAACAAACAGTGGATTTGAACAGAAGTGTGTAGTTGGGTCGTATCGAATCGAAATTCATTTATTGGTTCAAGATATCTATTCAAATTAGACTTTAACCAACCTTCCAAAGCGAGTCTTCCAGAAAATCAAAAAGGAGCATACTGCCCTTTTTGTAAAGAGATAGAGGAGAGGGGGGGGGGTACCTATTGTAAATTCAATAATTTTTATTGTCTTTGTTTTAAATTTGGCTGCATTTATTAATTTTACACTTAAAAATGTGAAGTAATTGTTAGAAGTTAAATAGTAAACAAATCCAGTACTTGTTTATGACATCGTCTTCTGAAATTTTGCATAAGACAAAAAAAAAAAACTATTATTTTAAGATATTTTATCTAATTGCATTATTGAGATTATTTTATTATCCCAGATTTAATTGCATGGAATCTTAAAAGATTTTTTTTTTTAAATCTTTAAAACGACATTCTTCAGTTTGAAATTGGCATTGCCAGTGTATTTTTTTAAATCTCTTTTTCTGGTTTTTAACTTTTGCCTAAAAAATTATTTCGGGAGATTAAACTGTATCTTAGCATTAGGCTTATGGTATATGTTTTGTTTAAATAGGTGGTCAGCATTTTTGTATCATGTTGAGAGTTTATCGACTAAATACTGTATTGCCATCAGTCAGTGGATGTCTTTTTAAGCCTCTGAACAAATATTTTGACACCAGATGATATAGATTTTTTTTTTAAAAAAAAACCTTATTTATTAGTAGACATTTAGTGAGACAACAAGTAACTGGACTGAAATTTTTCTCGGCTTCAGATGTTAAATTAAAATTAGCTCTCACTTTTTATGAAAATGTAATGGCTCTTTTAACGATAAAGACCAAAAGATTAAATTCTTTAAAAGCCACAACGCCTACTGAAATATATTACTCGTATCGTTTCCACTCTTCAAGCAGAAATTCAATACCTTTAGATTTTTTGTCTTTGTTTTTTTTTATGATGGATAATACTAAAAAAGAAAACAAGTATGACGTTAACTGTGCTCTTATTATCGGACACTTGTTCTACATCCCACTACTTAGATTCTTATATGCTCTCCTTTTTTCCTTCTCTCTCATTTTTTTAATCTTATAAGCTAATTCTAGCTTTACGATCGTAAAGACACAGACAAGGTCAAGTGACCCATAATAACTTCTTGTGGCCGAGTTTTTGCTTTAGCAGCATTAATAACGTTAATGCTGCTAATAATGTTATTCATTTTCAAAATTTAACTCTCAGTTTCTATTCAAACATTTTAAATTTTAAAAAATTGTTTTTTATTTAAAAAAAAAACTCTTGCGAAATAAATACATCTCCGATTAATAATCACACAAATATTATATATATATATATTTTATGCAAAATAAATCCAGTAGCTTCAAATGTGTTCCCACGGACATTAAAGAGGCACTAAATATCAAATTTCTGTTGGGGTGCCCTGAAGAGACAATAATTTTTGTCTTTATCTCCTTTTTCTATTCTGTGGCTTTAATTTTCGGTTAACTTAAGTTGGCAGCCCGAAAATTTGGAGAAGTTTATTTAAGGTGCAAAATCGAAAATTTCGAGGTGAGCCATGGGCTACATGAAGATTGCAAACGTGAATATGCCGAATGTGCTAAAGGTAATGAATCGGAATGGTGAAGTATACTAGTTGGCAACGGATTCCGAGACGACCCCATTTCGACGATTCCATCTCATTAAAGGGCGAGATGCGGAACGACGAGTGCATTTCTGGTATGCACCTTTGACCTTGAATTTCCACCATCGTGTTTACTTCATTGTTAAATGTAGACATCTCCAACTTTCCTCCCATCCCGATTTCGACGAATTAAAGCCATCCGAACGCATGCGCAAAAGCACGGAGAGTTTTATAATCCGTTGTCAAGCAATAGGAAGGGAGTGCCCGTTTGTATTCCGGAGTGGATGCTCGAAGGTCCCTACTTATTACAGAGAATTCGGAGACCGATTCGTTTTTTAATTCAATCATACATCAAGCAATAGTAAAGATATTTTCGAATTTTTAAACTCACCTTTATATATATATACATATAGTATAATACAATAAACTGTCGTTCAAACTACCGACATTAGGAACTAACTGCGTTTTCGCTTGATGCATAGACTTTACCTTTTCAACATAAATAAAGTGAATGATTCTGATTGACAATTTTGTTATAAACACCATCAGAAATTGTTAGCAAACTTGTTTTTGGAGAAATGATGTCACAATGTAATTGAGATTGAAATAATAAAATGATATCCAGATTACCTTAATGCAGCTCGATCGGAAACAATATTTAAAATGCGCTATTTTTATTAAAATTATTTTCGTTCTGTTAATATTTTTGTTTAATTGACTTTTCATAAACTGCTAGAATTTGGCTGACTAAAAATGTGAAATTCT
Source organism: Argiope argentata (assembly GCA_026289955.1). Taxonomy (NCBI): domain Eukaryota; kingdom Metazoa; phylum Arthropoda; class Arachnida; order Araneae; family Araneidae; genus Argiope; species Argiope argentata. The sequence goes on along the minus strand of JAOUZG010050521.1, from coordinate 306,061 downwards.
GAATGATTGAAACGAATATTCTAAAAGACAAATTACTTGTGCATATTTTTAGAATTTAGTAATAATTAATTTGTTGATTCAGCTCAATATTGAGTCCATGCACGGAACGAAACCTAGTAGGGAATTTGAGAAAAATTAATTTAAAAATATTTTTAATAATGAATTATTTTTTAAAATAAAGGTTAAGCTAAAAATGTTGAAAAACTTTTTTTATTTATCAGTGTTTAAGTTGCATTACTCATCCTCGTTTGGATAAAAGAGGGCAATGCCTGATTAGAGCCATAATGCATCGCGATTGGTATTATAATGAGATGAGTTGCTGTTCTGAAAGAGGTGTGCGCGCATTTATGTCTTGGCATGTCTTTCGTGTGAAATGTGATTATTAAAGAAATGTTCCCCAAAACATACGTCCTCTTGTTTCCACTGCACGGATCATAATAGTCTTCATTCCACCTTAGAAGATCTAATCATCTTCATTCCACCTTCCTTTTTGTTGTTTCTTTGAGCCAAGTATCACATTTACTTCAGACACTTTCACATAAAATAAGAATTTGCTTGAAATGCATCATATTTAATTAACCGGTATAACAATGATTATTCAACCAAATCTGTTAGCATGAAATGGATTTGCGCTATTACTACTTATTTAATTTTAATGATTTATTTTAATTTTTGGATACATTGTACTCCGTTTTTTCCCATTTTATATTAAGTGTTTGATTTTAGATGTTTGATTTTTTTAAAAAAAATATTTGAGTTATAGATAATTCGTTGTAAGGTTCTATTTTTTAAAAAATTAAATAAATGTCATATAAAAATCAGTTTTTGAAGGAGCATCATTCTAATCTGTTCCTTTTCCTCTCCTAGACCTACTCTGGCCTCTTCTGCGTCGTAGTCAATCCATACAAGAAACTCCCTATCTACACGGAGAAAGTTATCGAGCTGTACAAAGGCAAGAAACGGCATGAAGTGCCTCCACATATTTTCGCTGTCACGGATGGCGCCTACCGCAGCATGTTGCAAGGTAAGGCACTTTATATCAAACGCTGTTTTGGAACCCGTTTCGGGGGGACTCGAATGGGCTTTCCGAAGAGTGAAATGTTTACACGGTTTATGTTGCATAGTTAGTTCTACTACGGATATTGGCAATTGTCATTCGAAGACCATATCAATATTCTGTACAGAAATCTTTTTTTAAAATCATTTACCAATCAAGCAGTTCAATATTTAGTTAGCTTTGTTGATACCGTACAATATTCTACAACTAAATGGCTACTTTCTGTATCTCATCTTAAAATGGTACACTTGTTACATATTTAACATGCTGCAAAAATATTTGCTCAGAATGACGCGGTATGTGATTGTTGATCTGAGTGCTCTTGCTTTTGAAAATTCTGAGTTTAATTTTAGTTTAATTATGTGTTAACGTTCCATTTTAAAGCAACCTCGTAATTTTGAACTTCAGATGACGAAGGTGGACCTGAGCTGGCATCTCTCCCCCTCCCCCAACTTCCGCACCATATCAGTCGGAGGACGTTTTGCCCCGACGGATTTAACGTGCATCAAACCTGATTAGACGACGGTTCTACGGTGAAATCGGGCCTCGAACCTTAAACCCTCTGGTTTCGAAGCCGAGACCTGACCGTCAGACCACCGCGGTCCCTTTAATAATCCTGAAGCGACTCCTTCAAAGCACGAGTATTTCTTAGCTCTCTCTGAGAGTTGAAATAGAGAAGTGAAATGTTAACGAGATTTAATGAACGAAGTTAAATATTATGAGTCAATTTCATTAGAATTTTTCAAATCGAGATGCCTTTCTAATTTAGTATTGCATATTTGCTAATGAATGTTAATACGCGTGCTTATTGATCTTGAAGAATAATTACAAAAGCTTAATGTTAATTATTCCGTATAAATGCAGTTATTGATGTTTTTAACAGTCGAATATTCTTTTAAACTTCGCCGCCTGGCGGCACTCGTCTCGTGAAAACTAGCAGATGAGTCCTGCCGACGCCGCACTGGTATCCCGCAAAAACCATCTGATCTAATGATAACTAAAATGATCGGAACCAATCCTACTTGCGCCAATAAAGCATTAGGCATGCGAACAACTTAGTATTAAAGAGTTAAAGGGCCAAGTCGTCCATTCGAGACTGGATTCCACTAAAGTGCTTAAATCTACTGATGGGGGGGGGGAACCAAAGTGACCAAATGTGTTGAGAGAATGAGTATCAGCTATTGTGGCATCTGATCATTTCTAACCAATCCTTTTATAGTTATAAGCCGAGTTGTCAGTTATACTTACTCTAGTCTATTTAACAAAAGGGGCAGGTAAAAATGTACAGTATGTGAGGCTAGAGATATGTGTAAATGCTTTTTTTTTGTTCGTTTTCTGAAGCCCATTTGTAGCGGACCATTCATGTATTTTCTTCTTTTTCCAAACTGTTGCCAGTAGATATCATTTCGTTGGTCTGTAGTTAATATGGTCTGCAGATATGTATTTTAATTTGGTTTTTTTTCCATTTGAGAAGAAGAGTTATATCGAATATCTAATTTAAAAATATAGTCTGAAAATTCACTATTTATATTTTCTAGCTTTGCATATGTTATACAGAATATTTACGGTATCTTTCATTCCAAAAGAGCAAAAATGTCTTATGCGTACTATAATCGCTTTAAATGCAGAAAATTAGCTGGATTCATTTCCTAATTGGCGGAAATAATCTAGTTCAGCTCGTAGCATAACTCCCCCGAGACTACTACATTTGGTATTATGCTTCAAATCTGTTCAAAATTATTACGATACATAAGTTTTGTTTTTTTTAAAGCCTTTGGCAGAGTTTTTATTCGAAACCGCCAATTTGTAAATTTTTGTTTTTAAACCTTATTTCTTTTGATCCTGTCGTGTATATTTAAAACAAATTTAAATTAAAAATTTTAAAAATCAAATATAATGTTTTAAACATAAAAGTTTTAAGATATTATGGTATATATGTTTGTTCAAAAATAAAAGGCTCTTTTCCTTCGCATTTATACCTCAATGGATAGTTATATTCTTACCTTATATAACTCAACACGAGGTTACATCTAATTTAATGTCATGTTATTGATCAAAAATCGAGTTCATCTAAATTGGCATAAGGAGGTATATCTGCTAATTTCACTTGTTCCTGTTGTTCATCACTTTTTTCATCTCCTGGTTGATCTTTTGGCGGAAGCTCTTTGACATCAGGTTGACTTAAAGTCGGTCCTTGCCTGCCTAAAACATTTGGTTTTCCCTTTTCTGATGTCGTTGTTCCAGTCGGATGTGCATCATCTACTTCTGGTGGAATGTAACGCTTGTAATCTTGCAGTGCTTCGCAGAGCTCCTTGTTTTCCGAGAGGTGGTCTGCTGTACTTCTGGTTAGTATAGTTCTGGGAATGGAACCGAGTTCCCCCTTCATTCTGCTCATCAAATGACATTTGTTTGGTGGATGGTGCTTGCTGGAATCGGAAAACAATTCGAGGTCGGAATCGCTGTTTTTGATCTTTACGAAAACCACCTGTGATCGTGTAGTTATTCTAGAAGAAGTGCTGACGCTTGGTTTGTATGTGTCGTGACGCAGCCATACTTCTTCATCTGCATTGTTTCTTTTATTGAATGACATATCCCTGGATTAGGTTTTTCATCGGGTCTGTTTGAATAAGTCTTTCAAAGTGACTGTCAGATCTATTGCGAATTTAGGTGAAACCGTGTAGATTTCCGAATTTAGAGCCTTCTGTGTTTGTTTTGACTCATGTTCATTTCAAATAACCGCTGCGTGGTTTTTGGCTCGCGTTCAGTTGTTTTCGTGCTCAGGTAAAGTTAATGTAAATAGTGCGTAGAGAGTAACTGCTGCTATCTCTTCAATGATTATTTTGAAATAAAAATCGAAAGTACATCTTCCTCCGTGTGAACGAAGCAATTCTTCTTGCTTGCCCGTGTTCTCAAAATAACGCATGCACTGAACGTGAAGCAACGCATTTCTGTTTTGTTTGCTGAGGAAGGACATTTTCTTTCGCATTAATATTAAAAAATGATACACGGAGTGGAAGACAATCTTACTCCAGTCTCGTGTTTAGTCTATTTCTCATAATTTAATTTTAAAAATGCCATAATCGGATATTAACTTAAACTTCATTCCTGCTTGGTAAAGATGGTAGAAAATGTCTTTGCACATGATATCTAATATTCGTTGTTTGAAACGTTCACGCCTTTTTATATGTACTAAGATGTGCAATGTATTCCGACATGAAGTGTGTCACGTGGACAATTGAATTCATCCAATGACTGTAACTTAAAACGACTTTTTATGAAAATGAATTCATCCCAAACTTTACTTTGTAGGAAACGTAAAGTTCAATTCTTAGCTTTTATTAAAAGGAGGATTATAGATTTTTAAAAAATTTTAAAATTTTTTTTGATATGACTCGGTTTTTTATGAACTTAAAGAGGGCTGAGCATTCGGTTTTACTACCTTCGGTAGATTTAACGAAAAGCGGCTTTCTCCTCTTCTGGATGATTTTTGGGTCATGGTGGCCTGGCGGGAAGGTCTCAGACCCGCTTCCATCTAAAAATCGTCATTTAAGCGGGTCTGGGGCACTTAAAACTCGTCGGGGCCAAACGTACCGCTGGTGTATGGAGGTTTGGCGAGGGTAGTGTCGGCACAGGATTCGTCCTCGTGATCTGTCGAGGGTTCAAAATGTCGGATGTTCATGCGTACGTAGCCCTAGTATGGCTTTAAAAACGGGACGTTAGTATAACTAAACTAAATTTCGGACGATATTATGCAAGCATTTGAGCAGAAGATAATATATCTTATCATTTCCTCATTTTTAAAGCCAAGTTTTATGATCCGTCGCTTATCCTTTCCCCTGCTTCCCTATATCAATTTTTTACTCCCTAATTTTTGAAGAATAGTTTTATTTCCTTCGTAAATAGATGAGAATTTATTTCAATCACTTATGAACTTAGAAAAAAAAAGTATTTTTTTAGTGCTCACACGATTTTTATTTTTAAAATTCCATGAAACCCCCTTTAAAAAACTTTCAGTATCAAAAATTCTCTTTGATGTCCATAAAAATTGGTCGTCAGTATATCTCGGCTTTGTTATCAGTCCGAGTCGTTCGCACTTGAAGTACTCTCTTCGATCAATCGTCTCATTTCGACTTCGCATCGTCTTCCAATTATTTGATTTGTAATATTAAGGCCAAAGATCTCGGTGATTCATCACAGAAATGGGAAAGAAAAATATTTCCAGGGGAATGATGGCGCAAAAAATGCGCACATTTGAATTTGGGCGTTGTTCGCTTAAAAGTGCTTTATCTTCCTCGAACTAAAATTGACGTCATTTTGCTAGGGATGAAGCAGAAACCATTGCCATTTCGAAGAAGGCATTGCGGAAATTGACCGATTCCCCCTCCTGAAAAAATGGTGTCGTGAGGTCTTCGTCGAAAAATTCTGCATTCTTGAGTCAAAAGAAAAGCTTTTCAAGAATGTAGCGGCGAACCTCAGACAGGTGGATGACCTTGTCAAGAACGATGCTATCATTGCTGCGTCGCCGATTTCTCCCCTCCCCTGTCCCGACTTGCTTTACTTTCTCTTCTCTTCTCTTTTCCCTCGTTATTAAACAGTTCGGTCTGCTGAGGGTTAAGGTCAAGGCTTTCAAAAAATATTTGTGTCGTTCTATTTTTTTCTTCATGTGATGCTGTATCAAGATAGCGAGGCTGTATATTTCTTGAATTAATTATTTATTTATGAAATGACGACGCGCCAAATGACCGTCTACTTGTGAGGTTTTGACGTTACCTACTAATACCTATGGCATCTTTCTAGAAGATACGATTTTCTCTAAAGACAGTAGTGTGAGGAAAAATAGTGAACAAAATCTAATCAATTACGATAATGTAGTACTCGTTGATCGTTCCATGGTTAAAATTTAAACACAGATGCGGACTAGGTTGCCGAATTGGTCGTTACTTCCATCGTTACTGCTGTTGCTGTGAGCAACATAACGAAACCTGTTACAAGGCTTCTTTGTTTCAAAATGGCACAGACAGTGGGGCAAACAAAAAAACTTCATGTTGTCAAACCTTATGTGCAACCTTGACCTTTATCAGCAAATAGAAAAGCAGTTACTATTTTAATTCGTTTACTCATTGGCCACACTAGATTCACCCATATTCCCTTGCTGATAGGTGGACAACTAACTCTGTGTTCGAGATGTCATTGTCAAATATCTGTCAAATATATATTGTCAGATTGACCGAATTTCAATGTTCATCGTTTACGGTTTTTCAAAATTCTAACATTCCATTCTCTTTTTTTGCTTGTTGGGCTACCTCATGTCCAACTCTTTGCGTTTTGAAAGTCCATAAGTTTAATCCATTTATTTCAATTTTGATTACAATTTAGATTCATCTCAATATTCCCTTTGATAATTGTTTGAAAACGATATAATTGTTGTTTGGTTTGTATGGGAATGAGACCGATTTCATCACTTCATCAAATATTTAATCGCGTTCTTTTCTCTTACTGTTGAACGCCGAGGAAAGAAGATATTATTATCTGCGGATGACAACGTGCAGTTAGCCGATAGATAATCAGTAAAGTTATGTTTTTGAGGGCAATAGGATATACGATTTGATTTCATTAGAAAGAGTCATGTGCACTATAAGAAAAACGGTATAAAGTTATTAAAAATGACACGACTTATGTCCATCTCATTTTTATGTTTAAAAATAATGTGTCGTGAAATCATTAACAGCAAATTACGCTTAAGAAACACATTTGACATTAAATACATCTAATATTATATCTGAACTAGATGGTGGTCCCACTGTAGCTAGTTCTTTGTGATAATTTCCTTTACAAATTCTGTTTTAATTTGAAAGTTTTTTTTTTTTTTTGTGATTTTGTATTCTGTTGAAATAAAGTGAATTCAACCGTTGGTCTTTGAAAAACTTTATAATTAATTTTACTGCTGCTGCTGCTGCTGTTGTTGTTGTTGCTGCTGCTACTTTTGTTTCTAATGGCACTTGCCATCGACAAGCTTGCAAGCGATTTTAAGCCGTGAATGTGTCTCTTGTTTCAAGTAGCGCCAACTAGGGCCAAGAGTACGTCTTAGCTACACACCCTTTACATTCGCTTGCAGGGCCCTTTTTTTCAGAGGGACGACACATTCGCACACCTCACAAAAGACCAAACATGCCCTGGCCGGGACTCGAACCCTGGAGTCCAGGTCATAGGGAAAACGTGCTACATCTGTGCCAGGACGCCGGCAATTAATTTTACTATCTTACCATATCAGTTAGCCTAATTTGGAGATTTAAAACGTATTTTAATTCAACCCCTTTGCTTATTTTGGAATGTTTCTGAATTTGCGAAATTATTATACACCTTAAGTGTAAATTTCGTATTTCTGAAGTTGAAATCAAGGCCCAGCTGTCTAATGGTTCATTTGCGGTTTCATTCAGAATCGGAAGGTCACGCGATCAAAAAGCCTTGTGCGTATAGAAGCTACTGAGAACAAATTCTGCTGGTGTGATATAGAAGTTTGTATAGAGAGTGTGCTCTCCTTTATATGTCATATTATGATGACGCTCCTCTTAAGTCCATCTTGAAATTGTTCTCATGCAGTCTCAAAATCTGTTTAAATCATTCTGAACTTATAAAAATTACAATAACATGTCAATTTCGAAAATAACGAAACTTTTTGAGAGAACCACACTTGTTTCAATTCCAACTGAAATTCACATCCGTCAGAGGTATGAATACCGGCTATAAGTCTCGTAGAATGTTTTGTATTAAAGTCATAAGTATTTTAGTACGATTGTGTTTACTAATTGAATTCGAAATGAATTGCATGCTACGGTATGTATGGAGAGAAACAATCCAAAACATTCTACGGACTGTTGGATTTAGAGTTCGACGCGTAGTTATTTCTTGGTTAATGAGCGCCTTTTAAGAAACAATTTTTCAAAATTTTAATTTTTTAGTAAAAAAAATGAAAATATTATCATCCCCCTCACGTTAATTTCGCATAAATATCGCAAAACACACACACACACATTTTAAAGCCAATTTTTTGAATGTACTTCTTGATAGCTTTAATTATTTGGTTTTTATAATTTGAGTTAATTTTTTTAAAATATTTTAATGCGTATTTTGTATTATTTTTTCTTTAGTTACTGCAAATGCGCGTTGTGTTGCTGTTAAATTTACTGTATATGTACGCATATTAAAATAAATTTTTTAATATATAATATAAAAGCAGATGACATTAGTTTAACTTAAGCTACTCTGTTTCGGTGTTGAGGCTCGACTACCTCTTTCGTGGAGAGTGCTTTTCGATAGTTTGCTCACATTTGATCCATAGATGTTTTAAACGGGCCGCAGACAAGTTACACTACTTCGCGCAGTGACAATACTTTTCCTTGCATTCCAGTGACTCCTTGTGCAATAAAAATAAAAAAAGTATTTTCTATTGGTATAAAAAAATTTTCTATCAGATGTCCCATAACAAAGGAAATGAGTCGTGCATATTTTTAAGAAGCGATTCCTTAGATAACCGATATGTTGATATCTCTTTTTATGCATTCCGTAAAAATAGTTTAAAAAAAAAGTGGAATCCGGTCGTTACCATTTTGTTTTATTTTCTGTCTGTGTACGTCGCGACCTTTAATCTCGTAAAACTGGTTTAAAGTCGTGTAGTAGTTCCTATAATACTTGTTCGGAATTATTGGAATATCAGCAGAACTTTTTTTTATTATTAGATACGCCTAGGATGGAGTTCACATTGTTTAAGTTCTGTAGACCGCATTAGATTTTGGATTGAATGTAGCAGTTATGTGAGCTCCTTTTAATTTTCTGAAAAATAAATAAATGAATCGTTGATGAAATCAATAACGATTTGAATAGAAAAATTGTGATCTGAATTTCTGGAACAATTGGGGGAGTTTTCTGAAAGAAAAACCGATATTTAATTCCAGTTTCAAAGTTTAAGATCACTAAAACATGTTCCCCCGCGGATGTGTTTAGGGTTTTTAAATATTTAAGAAATTAGCAGCCCTAAAAAATAATTGGGGCGAGAAAGATAATAAAGGCCCCCCCCCTTAAGTCTCTTATGTTCTTATAGTCTTATTCTTTCTTTAGTGTCGTTCTAATTGGTATGTTCGATCTATCCACAAGGCAATGCAAAACGCAGGATTTTCAGCCACCTCTACAGTTTTGGTATAATGATTGGCTCGGAAGGGAATCTCATATTTTGAACCAAGGGTGGACGGGAATTTTTTCCCCCCGAATAATAATTAAAATGATGTTTTTATTAATTTTTAATGCTAATATAATAATGACTTTTTTTGGATTGTTGCCTTGTTGTTAGAAAATAGGTTTTCTGAAGAATTGAGAAATCTATTTAAAATGGCAAGTAGTTCTTTGATTAGCACGATGTTTAAAGAAATTTCGGAATTATTTAACTCTCTCTCAATTTCCAAATTGTTTAACTCAATACTCTTTTTGTTGAGGGTTCTAATTAATTTTTATTTAAAAATATGTTTGTTTTCCTAAGTTCAGATTGTTATTCACTTACATTCATTGTAGATTATTTCTAAAAAAATGAATTAATTTTCCTTTTTGTTGCTCTGATCACTTGTTTCTTCGTCACCTTTTCTGTACTTATCGTATATTGACATGTATAATGGGATATTCAGGAGTAAAAATCGCTAAAATTTTAACGAATAAAAAGAGCTTTTAATGCTGGTATGAAATAGAACATTTTATTACTATTATTTGAGGAATCTTCCATTCATCAATCATTGAATACGATTTAAATTTTGGAACATTCCAGCACTGATGACGATTTTAAAATACTTTGAATATTTAAATTTTATTATCAGAAATTGGGAAAAGCTAAAGTCTTACTCATCATTTTACTTATGCAAGTTTAAATACTAAATGAAACTTAAATGTATGCGTTTGCTTTTTCTCAAGAATAATGTTTCTTTTGCAGATCGTGAGGATCAGTCAATTTTATGCACGTAAGTTATTTTTATTTTATTTTGTCGATTCTCATCGAAGCCTTTTATCCGTAACTTGGTGATAATAATAATGTAAATGAAACAGATATATATTTATAAAGCAACTTGTTTCTTTATTATTACTTAAGAAAATATTAGGCATATATATTTTGTAAATCTCTAAGTACTCTTTTGCAGTGTCAACATACTTGTATGCTATTCAAGAGATCCTGCTGTATAAAATGACATTCATATGGTTTAATCAGAAAGATTTTACACCATTAATTATCAAATTAATTAGATCTGCCTTACTTTAGTGTTTAAATGACCATGCCGTTAGTGACATTGAAAATTAAATAATCATGGAGTGGAGGGGAGAGAACTTATGGGTTTAAATTTCAAAACGGCGTTTCTTGTACTAAGAGGGTAACGTGTACATTAAACGACTATGATGAATTTATTGAGACAAGTTATAGCGTCCTTACCGATGAAATAAGGAAATTGAAAATAATAATAATAATAATAACTCGAAGGGTTCGTCCTAAAATTGAAAAATGCATTGTCCAGTGTTATCTTACAATTTTTCCAAGTGAAATAATGGCGAAATGAATTTTAATCGACGAAAAAAAGTAAATAAATAACCTAACGCACTCGATGTTGTATAGGAGAAGGGGAGTTCTGAGTATTGAATAATTGTTTAACTCTTTATTTACTGTCGGTACTTAAAAGTGCCATTTAAATGTGGTGTATTTCTTCGTGATATGACTTTTTTCTGTTGGTATTAAGAAAAAAGCACGGAGAATGTAACTCAGATAGCAAGTAGTAAGTATAAGTAAAAGTAAAAATTAAAAATATTTAATTATGAATTAAAGTATTTTGATTAATTAGGCATTTTTTCTTTAATTCCCTGGGATTATTCTGCCGGCAAATGTAACTAATGGTGTAAAAATAAAGTTGAAAAATGGATGGGTAAATAAAGGGTTATGGACGAACCTTTTTGCCAACGTATGGAATGTTCTTACTTATAATCGCAAACATCACCGTCAACTTAACGGTAACTCCATAAATCTTGTTTTTGTGTATTTTCCTTTATACATTTTTCTGATAGGGATTTTTGTTACTTTATTATAAATGAACATTACTTTCCTCACTATATGTCATTCTGAATTTGAAGCGTGTAAAAGGACTTTATCAACAGCCCTGTAGTCCATATATATTTGTAATGCTATACTAGACAAGCTTGCTCGCCCAGATTAACTTTTTTGTGATATTAAAGAATTATATGCAATGCATATATATTTTTAAAAAGATTATTTCATTTGTGATTATGATTAGACAGAAGAATATGAATATGACTGAATAAGTCCAAGCCGATAATAATGCTAATTATTAATCATTAAAAAATTTATCATGCAGAATGAAAGCAGAAGAGAAAATCCTTCTTCAGAAGTAATAAGTCAAGGCTAATCCCCCCCCCCCCAATTTTAACATTGACAGACATGAATAGGATGTTTTGATGTATGAGTTTGAATTCCGTCTTAACATTAAAAAATGTTACAAAATCTGTATAGCATTTTAAAAAAAATTATTAAAAATAAAAATTATACAAAAATGAAATTTATATAATTAAGATAGTAAATTATTCTAAAGTTTTATTAATTTTTTTTGATAAACTAGTTTTAGAAATTATGCCATCCATTTCTATAGATATTTAATCTGGCTATGATTAAGCCTATTTTTGTACATAATTAAATTATGTACAAAAATGATGTGATGCATATTTCTTGATTTCTTTTCATTTTCTTCTGAATGAATTGAGTTTTGGGTGGGCTGTATCCAGAGCATATTTTGCAATTTCATTAATTAATAATGCATTTAATTTAGTGCAACTGCAAAAAGTTGAATTGAGAAGCCTGGAACAATCCTATTAGAATTTGTTTCTATTTGACTGACAGCACTTTTTTTGATGTAATAAGAGCAATTTCTGTACCACATATCTTAGCTTTTTATTTATAAAAATAATATAACTTAATTTTTTGTCACTTTATTTTACTGAGATCAAGGTACAAAGGATGTGTAGTAAGCTCTTTCCTGTAATACTTTTTAATTTTTAAATTACTGATGCATGGTTTTTGTCTTCGTTAGAGGGGAATCAGGAGCCGGAAAGACTGAAAATACCAAAAAAGTTATTCAGTACCTCGCCTACGTTGCGTCGTCGAAGCCCCGATCGTCATCGGCCTCACACTCTGTAAGAAAATATTACATTGATGTTGTACGTTTTTCTTTGTTGGCTGAAAAAAAAAATCTTTGAAGTATTTTTAAAAGTGCTTGGGAAAAGGTGTTCTGTTTTACTTATTAAATTATAATTTCTTTTAATAAGCATGAAATAAAGTTTATAAAATATTGTGTTAAATATTTTATCTGCTGTAATTATATTTCTTCTGTCTGCTTTATCCTTCTATCAAACAAGTTTGTAGTACAACATTTCATATAGGCATGATTACATTTTATTATTTTTTCATAGAATTGGAGTTATAACATGAAGAATTGTCATTAATATTTTTAAGATCTAAAACTGATTTTAAAAGCATAAATCTCCAGTTTGGTTGAAAAATACACTTAAAATGCATTAAAATTTTTTATGTCAGACATATTTAAATCTAAATTAAATACGTTTAATTGAAAATTTCCTTTTTTATGTGTGATTGCATGTTTTGTGATTGTGCCTCTTTTACTTTTCACAACTGTTAAATGTTTGCATGTTCTGACCTTTAATTTATATGTTTTTAATTTGTTTGTTGCATGCATCTCACCACTCTGTATTCTTTTCTTTCTCTCCCTTTGTAGTATAATGCACCACCTAATATAATTGTAAGTATTACTGTTTCTGTTTTTTACTATGAACATCTGTTGTGTTTATCTTTTTCTATGATGTTTTACTTCATCAAAGCATTTGCATGTTCTCATGTATCACTTTTCTCATTGCATCATCACCTTGCCAATTTGTTTTGTTCCTTTCTAATATTATGTTATTATGTTTCTTCTTTAATGAAACTGTATTGTTATTATTTGTGTATCCTGCTCAATTAGAATTTGAAAAAAAAAATTGTTGGTCATTTTGAAAGCTTTTCTTTATAATTTTTTAAAAAATAAGCAATTAAATATGCAAATGTTTTTTCTCTTTTTTGTAATGTATTGAAAATTTCAGACAAACATTAACTTGTGCTTAAAAGTTACTTCAATTTAATTTGAAGTAACTTTTTAATTTGAAGTAGAATATGAATTTTTAAAATTGTTTGTGATATAATGAAATGTCTTGTTTGCACATTTTAGATTCTTAATCTTGCATTCATCGGTTCTGATCTATGCAATATTAAATACTTTCTGGTATGTCATGGGACAAAAGTGGTGTTAATTTACTGATTTTGAACCTAAATGTTATTTAGTAACAAATGAAAAGAATCATATTCTTCTATTCCACTACTTGCTTTATAATATTTTTAAAAATATGTAGGACAAATTATTATTCCATAATCATGGTTTTTATTTGAAATAATTCTGACATTTGCTTCTTCTATGCTTTTTATTGTTATTTATGTATCAATTTTCATTTGTATGTAATATAATAATACATGTTATAATATTCTTTGAAACTTTTCTGCGTATAGGGGGAACTAGAGCAACAACTTTTGCAAGCTAATCCTATACTTGAAGCTTTTGGAAATGCTAAAACTGTGAAGAATGATAACTCTTCTCGATTTGTAAGTTCAATTATAATTAATTTCTCAGTATACTATTTAAAATTTTTTATCTTCTATATAGCATATTAGAATTTATTTTTAAAAATGTAAGAATTTTAATTGTCTATTTTTTTATTTTACATTTAGTAAAATATTTCTTTGATTTCAGGGAAAATTCATCAGAATTAATTTTGATGCCTCAGGTTTCATTGCTGGTGCTAATATTGAAACATGTATCCTTTTCATGTTATGATTATTAACTCAATAAAGGTGCTACTTTTTCTTAAATTTGAGAACTTTTTCGATGTTTAGAATCTATTGCTATTGAATCTAATGAACATCATCTAGAATAAACAACTTTTTGATGGTGATATTAATAATTTTATCTCAGTAACATAATTAAATTTATTCCATCAGTTTAAGTAGAACTTCTGAAAATATTTTGGATGAAGTATGCAGTAAAGGTTTCTAATTTTAATTATTCACTATGTTAAAATTCATAGTAAATCTTGGTGAATGTAAAGTTTGGATATGTCTTGAGTTATGTCATTTAGACAACAGGGCATTGCACTTAACATTATTGTGGGTATTTTTATTAATATGAAAAAAATGGATTTATTTAGGTTTATGAATATTTTTTTTTTTTGCTTTTTGTAATTATTATTGTAATTTTGCTTCTATTAATTCTTCCTATAATTAGTAAAAAGGTTTTCTTTCTCATCCTCCCCATAAGAAAATTAATTTACATTATATAAAGGAAATATATAGGATCTGTAGTATGTAATGATAACATGCTTTACTTACCTGCATTAAATTGTTAAAAAACATTGAATAACAAATTTCTCTGTTTTACTGAATATGCAAGCATTAAATGAGAACTTGGGGTATTATTGTACTGTGAATATTTCAGGAACTAATAAGAACTTTAATTAAATTGTATATATTCATATTTCCATCTTCAATTAACTGTTAAACTCTGGTAGTACATATAAAATCTATAGTTTCTTTCTTAACTATTATAAGACCTTCTAGAAAAATCTAGAGCAATTCGTCAAGCCAAAGATGAAAGGTCATTTCATATTTTTTATCAGCTTCTTCAGGGATCTTCAGCAGAAGAGAAGAGTAAGCACTCTCAACTAACACAAATATTTTGCTAACAAATGCACTTTTTTTTCATTATTATTTAGTATAAATCTTACATATTTTAACTATCTTCTTACAGAGGAGTTCCTTTTGGAAGATCCAAAGAATTATTCATTTTTGTCCAATGGTCATGTACCAGTTCCTGGTGTTGATGAGGTACAAGAATTTAGAGCAACTTGTAATGCCATGTCCATTATGGGACTTCAGAAAGAAGATTTACATTGTTAGTATGACAAATTTTGCTTTCAGTGTAGTGATACAATTTAATATTAATTTAATATAATTTCTTCTATTCCTTTTACAATATTTTTTTCAATTTATTTTGTTAAAGCAAGTCAAAAAAATATTTTTTGGATATAGCTTAAAGGAGTTCTGAAATTGTAGTAGAAATATCTATTAGTATCTTTTGAGTACTTTTCTTTTTATTTCGATGTTTGTATATTTTCAATACCTTTCTCTATTCTTTAGCTATTTTCCGTGTTGTATCTGCTGTTCTACTATTTGGAAATATGAAATTCAAGCAGGAACGTAATTCTGATCAAGCTACTTTACCAGATAATACCGTTGCACAGAAAGTTAGTCATTTATTGGGATTAAATGTAACTGAAATGACAAAGGCTTTCTTAAAGCCTCGTCTTAAAGTGGGACGAGATTATGTCACTAAGGCTCAAACGAAAGAGCAAGTAAGCATTTTATACAATTTAACCTACCTTGCATTTTAAAACAAAAAAATGTATATGAATTTAAATGCATTTAATTTTCATTTAAGTATAGAAATATTTTTTTTCTTAATTATAAGTACTATTTTTTCATTTTCTTAATTTAATTGGTATCTAAAGTTTAAGATTGCATGACCTGTTTTCTTCCTTTAAAAAAAAAAGATTCTTAATTGTAACACCATGATTTCTTTGTAGGTTGAGTTTGCTGTTGAAGCTTTAAGCAAGGCCTGCTATGAGAAGATGTTTAAATGGCTCGTAACTCGCATCAACAGATCTCTTGATCGAACTAAAAGACAAGGTGCATCGTTCATTGGCATTCTTGATATTGCTGGCTTTGAAATTTTTGAGGTAAGCAGCAATACATTAATTGTATTTTTTCTTCACTGTGTTAAATATTTATATAATATGTATAATATTATCCTATTTACCCCCTTTTAGCTTAATTCTTTTGAACAACTATGCATCAATTATACCAATGAGAAACTTCAGCAGCTGTTCAACCACACAATGTTCGTTCTGGAACAAGAAGAATATCAAAGGGAAGGTATTGAATGGAGATTTATTGATTTTGGCTTGGATCTTCAACCTACTATTGATTTGATCGAAAAGGTAAATTTGTAATTTCTTATTACTTGAGCTTTAATTTTCATAATTCTAAATACACATGCACAAACCTGAGTGCATAAGCATTCAGCTGCATTTGCTTAAGAAAATAGCTGAAATAAAAAATTGGTCTGTTTGATATTTTATTTTCTAGTAGTAATGAAGCTTAAGATATCTGAAAAATATTAGACATCTTTATGTATATATGAAATAACAGAAAGAAAATATAATTATACTAAACTTAAGTTCAAAAATAGATGAATTTTAGAATCAGTATTTATTTTTTATCAGTAATTAGTTGTACTTAATGTATTCAAACCTTAATTGAATTGCAGCAAGTATCAGGAGTATTATGCAATTAATAGAAACGGTGATAACTATTATGGAGTTTGGAAAGTGTTTTATTGTAAATATTATAATTACTGTTTTAGATTTCTTTAACATAGTTTTGTGATAAAACTAAATTCTTGAAAACTAACTATAACTAATCTCTCTCTCTCTCTCTCTCTCTCTTATATTTCTTTCTATTATATATATAAAAAGAAAAATTTACTTAGTAAATTAAAATGGGGACGAATACAGAGTTGATGCCAAACTGCAGGTTGTACACTGGTATATTAATTTAATAAGCATATTGGGGAATGGTAGGGCAGAAATGTAGGTGTGTTGGTTTGTGTAGAAAATATCAGTATTTGACTTGAGTACTCAGAATCATCAGTATTTGATGATGCTGAGTATCTACTTCTTGGATGGAGATGGGCTTTTTTTGTTAGTAGTATGTGATCATAGGACAACAACTGGGAGGTTCACCATTTCATTTAGTTTTGAAATCACATAAAGATTTAAAAAATGTTGGAAAAGCAAATGCATGAAACTCTTTTAAATACAAAATGCTTATAAGATTAAGAATGTATAAACAAGCATTGAAACAATTAATTTATCAGATTAAAACTTTGCCCAAAACAATACAAGGGATTAAGGAAAGTAATTGGGGGATGGTTTATCAGAATTTCTAAATCTGATTAAATAAGGCAATATTTTAAGACATTTAAGTTGACTGAAAGTTCATAGCTTCAAAAAAATGCAAGGGTATGTTGGGTCTAAAATGTTAGGTAATAATAAAAAATGCTGATGTGGGAGATCCAAGGTGCATTGTTTATGAATGATTTGTTATTGTTCATAATTTGAAACAATACTTCACTGCAACACATATGAAATATGCATTTCCCAAAGAAGGTACTCTAGAAAAAAAATTTTGAGCTGTTTCTAACATAACTACATGATTGTTAATTCAAATAAAAAGGGCTCATAAACATATAATTTGCTTTTTGTGTCAGAATGTTTTTTAACAAAAAAAAAGGTATTGTTTCATAATAATTTACCAAAATCAATAATAGTTGCTTCATTAAAATACTCAACATTACTTTTTTAAAGTACTCAATTTTAGTACCACTTTATTTTTATGCAGCTTAGGAATAATTCTTGTTTCGATTTTATTGTTAAGAAAAATAAATTTCTGTTTATAATTTAATATTTTTCTTTTTTATCCTTAGCCTATGGGTATTCTTGCATTATTGGATGAAGAATGCTGGTTCCCCAAAGCAACTGATAGAACTTTTGTTGATAAATTGGAAACTGCACATGCTATGCATCCTAAATTTGTAAAATCTGATTTCCGAGGAAACTGTGATTTTAGTATCATCCACTATGCTGGTAAAGTAAGTACATTTATAGATTAAAAAGTTCTTTAGATTACTGTAAAATATCTGGAATTTAAAAATTCTTTTTCTTAATTTTATGGTTTAGAATATATATAATTAGAACTTTAAAAAAAATTAAATGTTTTTCAGGTAAATTACTTAGCAACTCAATGGCTTATGAAAAACATGGATCCATTAAATGACAATGTTGTATCTCTTTTACAAACCTCTCAAGATCCTTTTGTTGTACAGATTTGGAAAGATGGTAAGTCCGAAATAAAGATAATCCATTTCAAGATTTTTGGGAATTATATAGATATTCCAACTGTATATGCCTTACTTCTTGTTTCTTTATTGCTCATCATATCATGGAAATATTCTTCAATAGTAACTCAATCTGATGTGTTATAATCAACTCTAATGTGATCATGTTTGATTGTTTAAAATTAACTCAGAATTTTAAAATTGATTAAAATTTCAAAAAATATGATTTGAAAATTTAACACAATTTTAATTTCTTTTGAGAAAATTCTTCTCCAATGCATATTTTCCCTCTTGCAATATATTATCAATCTCTGTGAAACATTTCTGCATCACAATGTTCTTATAAATTATATACCTTCCTGTCATTTCTTAGATATTTTTTCAACAGCTTTCATGCTTTTTTCTTCCATTCTGTATTTAAGTTTTTTTAAGTGTACCCGACTAATTAACATTAGTAATAAAATTTGAAATTGCCTTTTAAAATGCAATTTTATGAGGAAATTATTTATTAAACAGCATGAAATTTTCTGCTAGGATAAACTCTGAAGTTTTAATTTTGAAATGTAGCTGTTGTTACAAAATATGTTAAAAAAAGCTAATTATTTTTCTAATCTGTTTGTGTTTAATTTTTCTATATATAGCATTTCTGTTTTATATCATTTACGACATTTTATACTAAATTTAATCTCCGGCTTAAAATCTGCTGATTTATCAGCTGGGCTTGTCCATGCCAAGTGCCATAAGTAACAACAACATACTAAATTTCACTTGACAAAATGCACACTTGGGTATAATTTTTAATATTTAGATGGTGTATTACTGAAATGGTAGGAGCTAATGATCCAGTTGCTATAATTAATAAAGATTTGTGGAAAATTTTTATATACTATTTTAATTAATTGTGTAATTATACATTCAAGGCTTATATATATATAATTGAATGAATATGTTTTGCTAAATATTTGCTTGGTAAAGTTTTTCAAAATTCTATTTCGATGAATTTGATATTTTTTAGATTCATTAGAAATTCTGATGC
>JAOUZG010050521.1:242683-281821 GCA_026289955.1 Argiope argentata | reverse complement strand
TGAATTTTGACCAAAAGTGGCTTTTTAAACGTAGACGGATACCTTAATATTTATACAGAAAAAAATGATTATGAAAAAGATAATTTCTAATTCTTTTTCTTCAGTATTTTTCAAAATTATTGATTTTGCTTAGTTGTTTTAAATTAAATGTTTAATTGTTCTTTTGCAAATTCTACTCTTCAAAGAATATTTATGTCAACTACAATAGTTCTGAATCAAATGATCTAGTCTGTACAGTACCAATACACTTGTACACATTCATCTTTATTAGCAGTAAAAACTAAATGTGAAATAGTTATTTTACAATATTAAAACAAATGCTCCCCCCCCCATAAGACTATCTAAATGCTAAAATTACACATTCATATATGTATAACTGTTGCCGTTCCAACAAAGAGCCAAGGCACATTTCTGCACGAACATGAATTTCACCATTTTGAAAATTTCTGTTAATCTTATATAACTTTGTTTTAATGTTGGCATTCATTATTCAATGAAGTTTGCTTACTAAGCTTATGTCATTTCTGTCAAAAATATTTTGAATGTTAACAAATTTCTGCGAAGACAATTTGAATTGAATATTTCGTGTTTTGTATTGTTGATTCTAAATGTATTAAAAATTTAAATTATTTTAAATGCATTTCATTTAGATTATTACTTATTTTCTCCAGTTGTTTGTACATTATTTTTTGCCGAAAAATGTTTTTGATAATTTAGTAACAAATTAAATAGGGTAAATTAATATTATCTTTTAAAAAAAATTAAGTGAAAGGAATCCCTTTGAATCATTTACTGCTTATTTTAGCATTATTTTGTTAATAGGTTTTTACATGTTTATAATTACATCACTTAGATTTTACTTAGTAATTTGATAAAAACTGAATATTTTTCTCGAAGGGTTGAAGAAGAAGCATCAGGAAAAGCACAAGCTCAAAAGGCTTTGCGAGAACTTGAAAGTCAGCTCTCTGAGCTTCAAGAAGATTTAGATTCAGAAAGACAAGCTAGAGCAAAAGTTGAAAAACAAAAACGAGACTTGAATGAGGTAAACTTATTTTACTCCTACATTATCTTGAATGTGTGTGTATATATATATATATTCTCAATATTTTAGAAACAATTTGATATTTTTACAAAAATATCCAAATCGATCTTGATCTAATTAACTTGGAATTCTTTTGATATTGCTGAATAGAAGAGATCAAATGGATCTAAAAATTTTTTTAAAAACCTTATTCTTCAATAATGAAAATGATAATCAAAATGCATGCATTCCTAAAGTTATTTTTTTAAGCTGTAGAAATAATAAAATTCTCACAGAATTCATAGAAATAAATTTATCTGTACAAAATACCTTCAATAAAAATATGTAGGTAATTTTGTAATATTTATCTTTTTGCATGAAAATATCATTTTTTAAAAAGTGTATATTCAATTAATGAGATATAAAAATTGCTTTATACTGACTTTCTAATTAGAGGGAATTAGTCATCCTATATCATCTTTTTATAATTCTGTTTTATCCCTAATGTATAACATCTTTTGAAAATAATTTATTTTTATAACTTTTTTAAATTTTATTCTCAAAGATTTTAAAATTATTATCATTTCAAAGGAATTGGAGGCATTGAGAAATGAATTACTCGATTCTGAGGAAAGTACAGCTGCTCAAGAAGATTTGAGATCTAAGAGGGAGCAAGAATTAGCTCTTTTAAAAAAGACTCTTGAAGAGGAGACTTCTTCACACGAAGCTCAAATTAGTGATCTGAGGCAAAAGCATAATAGTGCTATAGAAAGCCTTAATGAACAGTTGGATCTTCTGAAAAAGGTATATTTCATCTCATTTGTAATTCTAAAATTTATATTTCTTTCCAATTTTATAGATTCGTTTAACTTGTTTAAATGAAATAACATTGTCTTTCAGACCAAGAGTTCATTAGAGAAAGCAAAAGGCAATCTTGAAGCTGAGAAGGCTGAATTGGTAAATGAAGTAAATGCTCTATCTACTTCAAAACAAGATTCTGAAAGGAAAAGAAAACAATTAGAATTGCAGTTGCAAGATTTATCTGCAAAACTTTCTGATGTGGAAAAAAGCCGAACAGATAATATGGAGAGAGCCCAGAAACTTCAGGTAGTAAATTAAACTGTCATTTTGAGTAATAATACTTTGTAGTAGATGAATGATTGTTTGAAATTCACAAGTTCAGTTAGTTTCTGTTTAAGTGAAAGTATTCCCCTTTTTAATATAAATGTGATACTCTAAAAATTTCTTCATTTCTCCTTTTAAAAGACTTTAGTTGATTTTCATACCACTGAAATTAGTGTAATGCAAGAAAATAAATGCTTTAATATAAGTATACTTTGTTACAGGCTGAATTGGAATCTGTATCTGCGCAACTTGAAGAGTTAGAAACAAAAGCAACTGCTGCTACTAAGCAAGCTGCTGCCTTAGAAAACCAATTAACTGAATCACAAGACTTGCTTCAGGAAGAAACCAGACAGAAATTAGCTCTAAATTCTCGACTCAGACAAATAGAAAGTGAAAAGGAGAATTTGCAGGACCAATTGGATGAAGAGGAAGAAGCAAAGAAGAATCTAGAAAAGCAAGTTTCTCTTCTAAATTCTCAAGTAAGTAACTGCATTTCTTAAATTTAAATGCCTATTAATCCATTTCCTAGCAACAAAATTAAATGTATGGAATTTTTATTTTAAATATATTTTTTCCGATTGGTTAATAAAGATTTATTAAAGTAATTATAGTATAAAAAATATATTGACAAAGCATAGTTATTCTGATACTATTAATTTTAATTTTCTAATCATAAAATCAAGTAAGTAGAGTAAATGTACTGATATTTGCATTTCAATTTATTAAATAAAAAAGTAATCTTGGAAGTTATACTGATTTCTATCCTGAACAAGTTTTTATTTCACACAAAATGTGTTGTAAATAACTAAGCTATAAATCTGAATTACAATATTAAAGTAATTTTTGTTTTGCTTTCCATACAGCTGACAGAATTGAAAAAGAGAGCGGATGAAGATGCTCAGCAAGTTGCTATTCTTGAAGAAGTTCGCAAAAAACAAGCCAAAGATATTGAGACCCTTCAAAGGCAAATTGAAGAACTTCAAGCTCAGGATGACAAATTGGCAAAATCAAAGAAAAAACTTCAGGCTGAGGTAACCATGTTCACCTGATAAATTGGATATAAGATTTTTTAAAGGTAAAGATTGCACTTGTGTGACATATTTTATATTTAAAATAAATAATTCATTAGGTTGAAGATTTGAATATGGAACTTGAAAGCCAACGAACCAAGGTCTCTGAATTGGAGAAAAAACAGAGGAAATTTGATCAGTTGCTTGCTGAAGAGAAGGCTGTATCTGAAAGAATAGCTCAAGAGCGAGACAATGCTGAGAGAGAATCTCGAGAGAAGGAAACTAAAATTTTGTCTTTGACACGTGCCTTCGATGAAAGTCAAGATAAACTTGATGAACTTGAAAGGCTTCGAAAGCAATTGCAGATGGAACTTGATGAACTGGTTAACAGTCAAGGCACAGCTGATAAAAATGTAAGATTTTTATTTTTTAAAACATTTTATACAGTACTGAAATGTTAATTTTTTAAAAAATATAAATATATTTTTGTAACATTTAGAATTCATTAAAAATATTTACCTTGTAACATTTGTTTTTTTAAAAGCATTATAAGAATATGCCATTTAAATTTTTAATGAATAATTTTATAATTATGTTAAACAACTTTAAATTTTGCTCATTATCAGTTTAATTCTCTAAAGGGGTTTTAGGGATGTGCATTCTTTATATTGAATTTGTTTCCCGAAAATTAAATCTTTTTAACTAACTTGATTCTAAATTTATAAGGCATTTGTGTATTGACTGATTAGTCTTCAACCTTCTCACTTTTAGTTTAGCTCGATAAATTGATTACGTAAACTACCAAATGAAAACTGAGCATCTCAAATGCCATATGTTTCTTTAATTTCTCGTTTAAAGAAGGATTGTAAAATGATACAGAGAATAGTTATTATCTTTCTCATTGACAATATTGATTGATGTCTCCAATAAATGTTAGAGGGCAGATGTTCAATTTATTTTAAGCTTTCTGCTTGTCAATTGTTAAATGAGTCTTACTAAAATACCCAGATAGAGAAATTTTATTACTAAAAACAGATTTTATTATTTGAATCTGCTGAAGAAACTCATTTAGATTTTATCTTTCAAAACAGGTAATTGAACACTTAAAATTCTTTCCAAACTTAAATTTGTCTGCTTGGTTAGAAATCATATTTATATAAAACAAAAATACAAATCAGGAATTATATTAAAAATTGGGATTTTTTGGGGGGGGATTTCATTTGTAATAATTGAAAATACTTTTCAACTCTCAATTTTTTTTCTTACTAGTAATTAAAGTGATGATTTGACAAATTCATTTGAAAATATTATGAAATTTTTAGGGGAAACCACTTTCACTAACCTTAGATACTAGTTAATAGGAGTAATTAGTCTGGAGATGAATTTGTTTATATTTAAATAAATTGAAAATTCCCTTAATATCAATAACACATTGATGATAGCAAATTATTTAGGTTAATAAACTATAAAATTAGAATTTAATTGTTTAAAAGTTGATCTAAGTTTTTTCTGCATTAGTTTTTGACAAACAACAAGTTATATTCACATACAATAATAATAATAGTAAATGTTACTTCCAGTAAATTTTATATAGAATATATAGTGTTGCTATAATTTGAACCACCCTGGACTAGTCATCTAGGATTTGGATTTTAGAAACATGGTGATGCAGTTACTCTTCATGATTAAATGAACATTTATTTGAAAATGGAGAAGGGTTTGTGAAGGGTTTTATCTTCTTTTGTCGTTAATTTGGATTTTTTGAATTTTTAATGAGTCAACCATCTTTGAAAACATTTTTGCTTAAATATGACATTATTCTTTATATTTAAAGGTTCATGAATTGGAAAAGGCAAAGAGAGCATTGGAAAGTCAGTTAGCAGAGCAAAAGACTCAGCTGACAGAGTTGGAGGATGATTTGCAGTTGACTGAAGATGCCAAATTGAGACTTGAAGTAAATATGCAAGCTATGAAAGCACAATTTGAACGAGATCTTCAAGCCAAAGATGAGCAGGCTGAGGAAAAACGAAGAGCTCTGTTGAAGCAGGTGACTTATTTACTGTCATTATGAAAACTAAAGCTTTTTTATTGTTATTTTTCAACATATGTTAATGGCATTTCTTTCCATTTTTAATGTTTCAATTCAATATTTTTTTCAGGTTCGTGATCTGGAAGCAGAACTTGAAGATGAAAGAAAACAGCGAACAGCTGCCATTAGTGCAAGAAAAAAAGTCGAAGGCGATCTAAAAGATCTTGAGCAACAGCTAGAATTAGCTAATAAAGTGAAAGAAGATGCTTTAAGGCAATTGAAAAAACTACAGGTAAAAATTAAGCTATCTTTAATGATTTACTATGGCAATTATTTTGTGTAATTACAAGTTGATTACTCCAACTCGCCCTGAGACACAGATAAATCTGAATGACCAGACTGCTGTAATGACATTTGAGAGAATTGAGGTTAAATTCTGAAGACCATCACCAATCATGGTACGGCCAGGTTTCCACTTCACCAAGGAAACTCAGATCAGTTAAATTAAAAAAAAAAAAAAAGTTGCTAACTAATTGAACCATAGGTTTATTGTCTAATTCTAACGAGTTTTCTGAAAGTTGAAAATCTTCTTTTACAAGTTTTTATTGTGATTAATATTAAAGTAACTAAAGCAATTAAAGGTTCATTTCTCATTTTAGCTTTTAAAGTTTGATTGATATTAATTAATGTTTTATAAAATTTAAAAATTTTGATTATATTACTTTTGCAGAGTCAATTAAAAGATTATCAACGAGATGCTGAAGCTGACCATGCTGCTAAAGAGGAATTGGCTCTTCAACTTAAGGAAGTTGAAAAGAAAGTAAAAACTTTTGAGGCAGATATGATACAGTTGCAAGAAGATTTGGCTAATTCTGAAAGAATCCGACGTGCTGCTGAGGCAGAACGAGATGAGCTCCAAGAAGAAATAAATTTGACTGCTTCTAGAAGGTATAAATTTTCTAAGATAATTAATGTTAAATTGCATGTAGGGAAAAAATTATTTCACAGACTAATTGTTCTTAACTATATATATAATATAGCTTTAAAAAAGAAAAAGGGGGCCAATGAATAAGGTTCGGATTTTTTGTTCTTTTAATTTTTAAAAGAGATTTTTTTAAATATATTATTAGACTTGCATTAATTGAAATTTTTTTTCCAACTCTGAACTTCTAACCATGCGAATCTAAGCAGAATTTTTAATAAAATGTTTAAAAAATTCTAAAAATAGCATATAGTTGATGATTAACTTAACTCATATAATGCCATTACTTGAATCCCTTTTCCTTTTTTTAAAGCATTATAAATGTTTCTAATAAGATAATTTTAAAGAAAGATTTGCGATTTGTTTAATAATTATTTTTATTAACTGCTTCATTTTTTTATAGTTCGCTTCTGCAGGATGAAAAACGTCGTTTGGATGCTCGTATTCAGCAATTAGAAGAGGAGTTGGAAGAGGAGCAAAGCAATTCGGAAATTCTGATGGATAAAGCTCGAAAAGCACAATCGCAGGTAATGGAATTTATTATTATTGGAGTGGGGGATTTATTCTGATCTTTGTTTTTTTAAATGAATTCAAATTTCTTATTTTTTCTATCTAGATTGAACAGTTGACTAATGATCTTGCTAGTGAACGCTCCAATTCTCAAAAACTGGAAAATAATAGAATGATATTGGAAAGACAGGTAAATTTTTATTTTTGCTATTTTGTTTCTTTCAACAACATTTTTTTAATCTATATTTCTATATCTTCTAAATAGATCTTCCTACATTAGTATTTGAAAGTCTCCAAAGTTTAGCAAACAAAATATTCAACATTAAATATTTTTTTCTCTGCTTTGTGTATACATATATTTGTATAAAATCTATCGGCAGCTGTTTATTTTTTATCATTGCATTTATGAAGCATTTAAAAAATTATTATTTACTCGGTGAATTGCTGCAAATAATTTCTATTTCTTTTAGAACAAAGAATTACGTGCCAAACTTCAGGATCTTGAAACATCTCAGAGGACCAGAACAAAAGCCACAATAGCTGCTCTTGAAGCCAAAATTTCTCAGATCGAAGAACAGTTAGAAATGGAAACGAGGTAAGCTTAAATTTAAATATGATCTATTAATTACTATGTGCAATATCTAGAATGAGATTAAAATGTTGTTGTGTTATTTAATTTGTGGTAAATTTGACTTTTCACAGAATTATATTTACACATACAGCATCTTTGGTGTATATATATATGTATGTATGTATGTATATATATATATATTCTCTTGGGAGAAATTTCTGTCATAAGAATTTTTACATAAATTGGGTTGGGCCTTACATTTTAATTCTTTCTCTGCTTTATGTATACATATATTTGTATAAAATCTATCGGCAACTGTTTATTTTTTATTTGGGACTGTAACTTCATAAGCACCCCAGTATTTTTATATAAAGATTTATGTAAAATAAATCTTTATATAAAAATACTTTATATAAAAATTCTTCTGTCTATATCTAATGACTAATTTCTTTTCAACAGCATTTTCTTAGTTGATGTTGTTTACATTTTTATGTTCCTCTAATACTGTTGAAATTTTGATAATTACTATGCTTGGAGACAAGGTGACAATTTTTGAGAATTTAAATTCGTGTCTTTTTCTGATCTGGTTCTCTGAATTAAGTTTCATGAAAATTAAGTTGATTAACCTGCACTTCTTTGATTAACCTACTCATCGTTATATCCGAATGGCTTCGGCCGGGATGGAGTATAGCTATGCCATAAGTTATTTTATGGTGAATGCTACTGTTTTAAGAATAATAATTTTAAAAACAGTTTTTATGTTTTGCGGACGTAAATTTTTACATTGTTTAGAATGTAGAGAATGCATTAAGAAATTATAAAGCTATAGTTTCCCCAGAAGAGCCATTTGAGATCAATTAAATTTTATTTTGAATAAATGAAAAACCTATCAACAGTCTTTACATATGAATAAAATTCTAAATGAGCAAATTCTAACAAAACTAATAGTAATTACTTAATACTGCTGATAACATTTAACAGACTGTTGTGTTTGAGTTATTTAAATGTGTTTTGTTGGTAATCAGTGATTTTAATGAAACTTAAAATAATGTAACAAAATTTTCAAAGATTGGAGAACAAGAATTGGGCTTTTCTGATTCAGTGTCTAATTTTTCATTTAAGGTAATTGAGTTAGAGAAGAATTATCATCATCTGAACATGTACAGAGCTACTAATTTTCCTGATACTGAAATTCTTAACCTTATCAAGAAACTTCAGAAGCTGCCCTCCTCCACCTCCTTTTTTAAGGGCGTTGATTGAAATTTTTTTTAATTATATGGGAATATTTCTTAACATAGACAATTATTTTTGAATATATTTATCCCAACCAAAAAGGAGTAAACTAATTGAGATATTGTGAATAATAGAACTAACCAGAAATATTTTCTTGTACCTGAATAAGAATGTATAGATGATGTCTAAGCAGTAACTGTCTTTAATTTGTTCTAGGGAAAGGCAGTTACAAGCCAAAGCTAACAGGAAGTTAGAAAAACGTTTGAAGGAAGTGATAATGCAGTTGGAAGATGAAAGACGACATACAGATCAATATAAAGAACAGGTATTTATGATTTTTTATACTGTTTCTTGAATGCTTTTATTTTCAATGCTTGCTTGATGTCAATTTATTTTGAAGACGTAATATAGCTGTAATAAAAATGAATTGTGGATGCAGTTTTACTGTTTCAATTGCAATTTTCCAAATACTATGTTTTTATAAAAATCATTTTTACAGAGTTCTTTAAAATCAGTATCTTTAGTGTTCTAATCGGTACATTTGTTGTTATTATTATTTTAATGAAATTAACACTCCACATAATGATAAATTTTATCTTTAAAGCACTTGACTATTTTGATGAGGTAACTTTACAATCAGAAAAATGTGAGTGAACTGAAAATATCTGTTTTAATGAATTCTTAGAAATTTAAGATAATATACTTTTGAATTTGGATTATGTGCTTCTCATTTGAAAGTGAAAGCAGTAAAACCCAAATTGACTGCTTAAAGAATTTAGATGTAATTGAATATTTTATTACTTATTAATTGTTTGTTTATAGTTTATTAATTTTTTTAATGAAATGCCTTTGGGAAAACTTTAAGAAAAATCTTGAACCTTGAATTTTTTTTTCTTTTCTTTTGAGAACCAAAATTATGTGTCATAGTATATTGCTTTAATGAATTTATGTAAATGAATAATTTTACATATGTGATGTAATCATTCAGGTTGAAAAGGTTAATGCTAGAGTGAAAGCCTTGAAGAGACAATTGGATGAATCTGAAGAAGAATGTTCCCGAGAAAAGGCTCAGAGGCGAAAAGCCCAGAGAGAGATAGAAGACTTAATAGAAGCTAATGCAACTTTAAATAGAGAGGCTAGTTCTCTCAAGACTAAACTTAAGTATGATTTTAATTTTTCTATTAATGTTTTATTACATCTTATTTTCTGTAATGATTTTCAAACTGAAATTTGTATTTAACTTAATACTTAAAAAGAGGTACTTGAATTGGACTTGATGAAGTTTTCATTTTTATAATGTATTCAAATATTTACACACATCAGAATACATGCTCTTTAATCTTTTTTTAAAAATAAGCAGACAGAATGAAGTTAAAGCTTTTCATGAAATATAAAGAAAATACTATTTTTCTTTTATAGGGTAACACACAGATGCAGTCACATAAAAATTTTAATAAAGATAATTATAGAAACAAGTTGTCATTACATCTTTATGTAATTACTGTTTAAGATGGAAAAGGCTAGAAGGCAAAAATTGTAATAAATATGAGTCATTCTAAACATTTTTTATATGAATTTTCTGAAATGTATATATTTTAAAATTTGGTAATTATTCTTTCCTAATTTGTAATTTCAGTTTTCATACTGTATTAATACTCTACTCTTTCTTTATTATTCAAATATTAAATTATTAATTTCTGACTATTCACTGAGTGAACGTATAGTTTGATTAATATCGTTATTGTGAAGGAAAATTTCATTGTTTAACGTTAACCATTTAGTTCAATTTAGAATCTGAACACATGTTATTTCCACAAATGTCCTACTACATGTGTTGCATTTTTAAACAGTGCTGCATTGTAACATCTGCCTTAAATCTTCAATATATAATGTAAACTAATTTTTAAATTTAATTATGTATAAGTTACATTTACAATGGTTTGTGAATTAATTTGTGTTATTTTATTTATCTGGAAAATAAGTGCATTTTTTAATTCTGATAAGCTAAATTGTAATCTTAACATAACTCTAAAAGTTAGTTTACCTTATTGCTTAATTATGAATACTTAAAAAAAATAGCTGTTGTTAGATTTTTCTAACGTATACCTTTTTGATATATATATAAGCAATTAAGTTTAGAAAGAGTTTTTTCCCCTCTTTATTCTTAAGGGATTGGGATAAGTGATAGTTGTGTAGCAAAATTTAAAAAATTGTGTGATTTAATTATTTTAACTTGTCTTATTTCTTGTTCATGAAGATGGAATTTTAAAAATTATTTTTTAGTAATTTGATTCCTGAGGTAACGCAGTTTTGAATACTTGTGTATTCTCGATGGCAATACTTATTAATATTATCATAACTTAATAATTCAGGTAATGTGTTAAATTTAAATTTTGTATTTGTTATTCCACCTCATAGTGAGTTTAAAGGGGTGAAAGGGACTAATATTTTAAGATAGGAAGAAATTAACATGAAGAAAAAAAATCTGTTAAGTATATTTCTAAAAGTGTGGCTCAAAAATTTTTTAATTATGTTTTTTCCCCACTTTTATAGGCGTGGAGGAGCAGGCGCTGGGCTTCCTACTTCCCGCTACTTATCTACAAAACGTGGTTCTCTCAGCTCTAGCACTGGCGATGACGGTCTGATTCTCCCTGATGAAACTCTAAATGATGACAGCCAAGCATAAAATACCATTTTTGTCGATTGAGTGCGATGAAACATTCCCAAGTGATGCAACTTGTTACTGGAAAGAGGCATTTTGACATCAGTTGCGATTCATGGTGCTGGACTGTAAAATATGCGTAATGTGTATAGCATTAGAGAGGCTTGCAATTGATATCATTTTCAAAAGCATCCATGCATTTAATGACTGTGCATGCATTTGAAACTATTCCCCCCTTTTTATAAGGAAAAAAAAAGAATAACTTTATTTTTTTGTCTATGTTTCTTGTATCGTTATTTTTATATGAAAAAGTTTATATATGCTAAAATACCATTTGATATGTATATGAAAGGCTTATTACGTTATTGTTTGCTAAATGTTTTGATAGATGCACTTTTTTTCTTGTTAAAAATAGCTTCAAGTGCTAGTTGTTTGCAATCCAAGTAATTACTGTTGTTCGGTTGAAATGAGAATTCCTAAACTTTTTAGCATTTATTCTGGTTGCTTCATAAATTGAGAGTTGCGCAGTTATTGTATGAAGAAAATTTGGAAACTTAGTACTTAGAATATGAATTTTATATATTCTACCTCGTGATAATAGTTTCAGAATGTGGTTGTGAGAACATTTTACTAATTTGGTATTTTGAAGTTTTTGTAATTTTCTAGTAAATACTTTTAATAAAAATTTTGACAATCTGGTAGTTGTTAATCGAAATTGTATTGAGATTTAGATTAATTTAATGTACTTAAAATGAGGTAGAATAATTATTAGAACATTTTTCTGCATATCTTCAGATGGAAAACGCTAGTCACATTCATACATAAGATGTAGAGAATAAACTTATTAACTTTTAATCCGTTAGCAATATTGCAACTTTAAATTGCTATTGCTTAATTATTTCTTTGTGGTTATTGAATTCAAATTCTGAGATTTTATCTTGCTGCAAATCATTAAGTTTGATATTTTTTATTGATATAAACAAATCAAATGTATAGAAATTGTTTTAATTGTCTGATGCAGTTCAAAATTCAAATGTTTTTTTTTCTTTTGTTTTGAGATTAATATTTATTTTATTTATAAACTTATTTTTATTTTAGATATGCTTGAGATACTGTGCAAATTGAAGTAATTTATCTTGACCCTTTTTTTCTCTCTTCTTTTCTTTACTGTTGATCTGCCAAATTTTTTGTTTTCATTTTTTGTGAATTTGTGTGAATGTACAAGAATGAGACTGCTTTGGAAGTATTCATTTCCCTTTTTTAAAAATATATCTTTGTACACAAATTAAGTTCTGCATTTTTATAAATTTTATATGTCAAGCGATCAGAATTTAAATAAATATTTTACAGTTGAATTTTTGCTGTAAATTTTTAATTTTGGTGTTCTATTTTTGTGTGTTAAAACAGCTTTATAATACTTTGGTTATAAATTATTTTATTAAAATATTATCTAATACATAGTCTCATATTATAACTTTCAGATTCTGTATTTGATTTGCATAGCTTTTATTTATTTATGAAACTGAATTAGAATTTGTAAATAGATTAGATATGAATCAGTATTTAATATCAATCAGCATTCAAACTAAAGAGTGAAAATCAATTAATGCCAATCTTTACTTTAGTGTAAATGAATCCAACATAGAACTGCCTTCAGAGTATTATAGCTTGTTTTAATTCCCCCCCTCCTGCATATGTTACAGCTAGCACTCATAATTATATTCTATTGGTATCATTTGTAGCGCAAACTATTAATTTCATTATGATCATTTTAGACATTTGCATTGAACCACTAGACCAACTGAATACTTTTCACCTAAATTTCTATTGTTTCAACCAATAAAATGTGGTTAATTATATTTAAAAATTTCACTGGTGACTTTTTGATCGTGCATTGGTCTGGGTTGTAAAACAAAGCAAGATAATTGTTGAATTGGTTCAGAGTAACTTAACTTAAGGACTCAACAAAAGGATGAAATACAGTCTATTTGCTGTTTTATTCTTTAGGGTTTATTAGCTGGGGCAAAATAAAAATGCAACTAAAAAGTAAATAAAAACACCCTTTCTTTAATTGCAAAGTTCCTGTATTTACCAAAATTTTTCGCATTGAATAAACAAAAATAATGATAAGTGAAGTTGTTAGATAGTTTCTTCAGAAAATTCCTTACTTTTTTATAAAACTAAATTATGAAAGGTAATACTTTTTAATGCTTTACTCCCCCCCCATTCCTTCACTACCCTTCCAATGCAATAACGAGCATATCAAATGAGTTAACACCATTTATCATTGGTGTTTCATGTGATGATGAGTAATACTCATTATGCAACTAAAGTTGAATTCAATAACGAATTTGGTTTAAAATTTCTTGTATACTGAATCCAGCAACACTTTCTTTACTTATATTGATATCATAGATCACTATTGCATATTGTTTACCGTTATAATGTCTTGGTACAAATTACAGCCAAATTTTTGTTAATAAGTGATTTTATTCTTAGAAATGTTTAGTGTGAACATCAATCTTCTTAAAGGAAAACAGATAGTGAAATAAACACCATAATGAATAAGAGTAGTGCACATTATGAAGATCAAGGTGATTGGAGACGTTTTAAAAAAACCGAAAGAAATAAGCATACATTCAGCATATATATACCTGATGCCTATACTGAAACTAATGATAGTAAGATACTTTTTAGAAGATAAAAACGTACATAGCAATAACTGATTTTATTGAATGCTCAGTGTGGAGTCATAGGCACATCATCAGAATGATGGATTTGAAAAGAAATTTATGTGTTTGCAATAAAATGTTTACAAGAGTGCCTGGCATAAATGCAGAAACTAGATACTAATCCGAAGTCATTTGAGATTTTTGAATAAGTGTGGAATATTAACTTATGAATTGCAATTATAGCCATATCATTAATATAATTGTAACAACTTAAAATAAACTAAGTTTTCTTAAATAAAAATTAAATAGTTATTTTGTGCACAACTTTTCATTGTTAAATCTTATTAGAAAAGGATTAAACTTCAATGCTAGCATATATCATAAAAATAATAACTCTCAATTCTTTTGGAACATAGAATAATTTAGAAAATATACAGTTTTTTAAAAAGTAAATATAATGGTGCAGCTATCTTCTCTACTTGTTTTCATCTCATTTAGAGGATTATTTTGTACTGCAGCGATTAATCATACTATTTTAAGGAGTAATTTTGAAAATGACAGGAGATATTTCTTTTTTTTATAGAAAAAATGGTAACTGATTTTAGTGAGTGCTGACAAGCATAAAAATAACAGCATACGCCAATTTTAAAAATGGGCATCTCGATTTCCTTTAATTTTACCTTCAAACCTGAGAAATCAATTTCATCACACATACCTTGACAAATATGCGGCTTAATATTCGTTTATAATTATATAATACTAGCTCTTACCTGCGACTTCGTACACATGGAAATTTTGATGTGTGTACATGAAAACTGCAGTCTAATCACAATGTAAAATGTTATCAAACCGTATGCAGGTGTAAATTTTTCTATGCTAATTGGAGCAGGGTAAAGACGTGACTTTTTAGCGCCATTTGAGGTAACGCAATACAGATAAGATATTTTTAATTTTCTTTTTTCTGTATTATTTTAATTCGAAAGTACTTCAAAAGGAATCCGAGAAATCAATTCATAAACAATGTTTAATTTTAAATGCATTGAACATTAAGAAAATTAACAGAATCGTTTGAAATAACCGGTCGAAAACATGTTACGTCTAATCACATTAGCGCGAGGGGAAAAAACTATGTACTTTTCCGTTTGCCGGCTGCAAATGAACAATCGCCAAAGAAATGTGATGGAATTCTACATTATTCGCTAACGGAAATATACCACTATAATCATATATGAAAAATATGTAGCTAACACCAATACAATTTAATTACAAAAACACACAACGGAACAGCTTTGATATACAATCATTTTCGCCTGAAAGGTAGTTTGTAATCAAATTTTAGCGAAACGGTCGAATGTGGCGCGAACGGCAGCAATAGCAATCGTAAGGTTGCGATGAGCACTGCAGCAAATTAACGCAAATATAGAAAAAAAAATCACTAAAAGCAGCAAAATGGAGTGCACTCAAAAAATTAAATCGAAAATAATAACTTCGCAGCAGGAAAAAAATCAAGAGAAATGAAGAGGGAAATCGAATTATATCAGCATTTAAAAAATGACGGCATTGTAAACCCAAATAAAGCGCCACCGAAAAATTACCAACTAAGCAAAGCATGAAATGGTTGTATATCAAAGCTTAATCTACACAACTAACCTAAAAACAATTCATTTACAGTATGTACCAGAAATAAAGCAAAACGGCAAACCAATTACAAAAACCGTTTTGCTGATTAGTCTTGTCAAAATCAAGTCGAGAACACATGTTGCGCATGCGTGAATTTTCTACACCGGTTGGTGTAACGCAATACAGAAAATAAATTTTTGTTTTGTTTTATTTTAATTCACAAGTGCTTCATAATGAATCCGAAAGATCGATTAATTAACAATTTTTGGTTCTAATTGCATCAAACACTAAGAAAATTAACATAATCGTTTGAAATAATTAGTCGAAAATATGTTATGCCTAAGCTCATTCGAGGGGGGGGGGGAATCGAAGTCTTTCTCATTTGGCGATGGGAAAATGAAGATTATTTTTTAATTAATAAAAAAATTTAACCACACACTTAATCGGAATAAACAGTAGCCTATGTCAGATTCTAGACTATAATCTATTTCTGAGTTAAATTACATCCAATTTCGTTCAGCTGTTCTGTTGTGATTGACTAACATCATTCATCTATCCAAATTTTCACATTTATAATAGTAGTATAGATTAGGTGTTTTCAAAATTAATATACAAAACTTATAATTTTTTTAAATATTATAATTCAAATCGTGCCACAAAGGTACTCATTGTGAGGTATGATTCTATTTTAATTTGCCATTGTACCTATAATTCTTAACTGAAATTAATTTGTCGATGGGAGAGGACATGTTTGCCTACTACCCTACTGTGCAAATTAATTAGGACAAACAGATTTTAAAAAATAAAATAAATGTTTCTTTCTCGTATGCTTCCAGCCCAAGCCGATTTCAACTGCATTTCTTTACTGCACGGGTCGCTTTTGGCTAGTTTAAACCTTTTTAACCCCGTGATCATCGCGCGTCGAAAATTTCCTCCTTCATTTGCGCTTCGGTTGCTGTTAGGAGGCCGGCTTTGTATTTTGTGAATTGTTTGTTTCTGACGTGAATTTACAAGAATGGATATCACTCCCAGGAAAAGAATTCGAATTGTTACGCTTAATCAGCACACATCTATGACTGTAAGGGATATTGCTGCAGCCGTAGGAGTTGGAAAATCGAGTGTTCCGAGGATTATTAATAGGCAAAAGCATTTGGGTACAGTGTCTCCAAAACGGAAGAGTAAATGTGGACTCACACGCAAGACCACTCCTCGAACAGACCAATTTCTATTAGTAGTAAAATGCATCCTCGCAAAACAAGTACAGACCTTCCGAGATTTATCAGCTGCTGGTGTGAGCATCGACAGTCCGACGAAGGCTTATTGAATCTGGCAGAATTGCAAGAAAACCAATAAAAAAATTGCTATTAACACCTGTAATGAAGAGAAGACGTTTGATTTGGACCAGGAAATATTAATCCTGGACTGCACAAGACTAGAAAAAAAATCTTATTAAGCGACGAAACGCATTTTTTGGTGCAAGGGTTTCGACCAAGATTTGTCAGGCGAAGTGCTGGAGAACCCATGAGGGAACAACATCTTATTAAGACAGTTAAGCACCCGCAAAAGTCAGATGTTTTGGGGTTGTTTTACCTTTAGAGGACCTGGCAGGTTAGTACCGATTGAAGGAATGATGAACTCTCTGAAATACATTCCAATAATAGAAAAAAAAAGTTGTGCCTTTGATGAAAACGTTCGCTGATGGTGTTAGTGTCTTTCAACAAGATCTTGCTCCTTGCTATAATTATAAGATGACAAAGAAATTCTTTCAAAAATAGAAATTAACGGTTTTGGATTGGCCAGGTAATTATCCTGATCTAAATCCCATCGAAAATTTGTGGAGCTCAGTGAGGAGACGTGTGAATCAATTGAACTGCTCAACCAAGAATTCAATGATTGAGAACGTTATAAAAGTTTGGTACCATAATGACGAGGTCAAAAATTTATGTTCGAATTTAGTAGAATCCATGCCAAACCGAGTACAGGATTTAAATCGAACTAAAAGGAGGATATATTTCATATTAGATGGCTATACCCTGCATGTAAGTAAACTTATAGTGATTAAACAACATTTTCGAAAATTTTTGTGTTTGTCCCAATTAATTTGCACAGTAGTGTATGTTACAAAGAAAGATGTTTTATCCTTTCACGTGCAAGGAAAAAGGGCATTTAGTAGAAGAGTTTTTTCCGTGTAGATTTCTATCAAATGCTGTGCAAAGTCTGTCCAGATTTGCTCAACATTTCTGGCTGTTTCAGGGCAAATGAACTCAATAATCACAAAACGCAAAGAATTGCGTTAAGAAGATTTGGTGCAAAAGCTTAGCAACTAAAATCAAATTTTGAAACAAATCTCTCAAGCTGTTTACCATCGATCGGTACAAATTTTCTCATGTATGTAAATATGGTAATTCATAAACAAAAGGACTTGCATCGATGACATTCGTTATGTTGGGTTATGATTACTACTGTAGTTCCGTGTCAGAATTTGGCACTTCCAGAATACGTATTCTGACAGTGGATCTGTAAAAACGGGTAGATACATTCCAAAGATCTGAATATGGTAACTACTTTTCACCAGCTTTAAACAATTCCACTAAAGGAATTCTTGGCCTCATTCAGCTTAAATAAATTTATGAGGAGAGAGTAAGTAAGAAAATTCCGTTCATTATTATCTAAGAACAGAAGAAAAAAAAATTTTTTTAATTGCAACGTAATGGTTATAAATCTACCTTTGCCTTGCAACTTGCCGAGAGGAATTTTTTTATCAAGTCAGAACATGATGTTGTTTTTGAGATGAGATTTTTGGCGTCAACAAAAATCCATAGGCGAAAATTGAAATTTTATTATCTGCACGAGCATCTCAAAAAATCAGCTTTTGATAACGCGTTGCCATCGTATTTTCAAGAGCTCTGATTAAAAAAATAAGTTAATGAATGAAGCAAATAAAACCTAGAAAAATGTCATTTTGAGCACGTGATTACATGAAATGAAATAAATAGGAAATGGGATATTTAAATGCGAGACAAAATTTTTTGGATCCTTTGCAATACTAAAGTGACTCATTCAAAAAAAAAAAGAATTAAAATGAATAAAAATATAATTTAACTTGCACGAGCACGTGGTGCTTGGCCGCTCAATAAATTATGTTCTGACACGATGACATTGAAATATGCTTTAGCAGATTTCCTTTTAATCTCTTTTTTCTTTTTTTAAATTTTATTTTTGTGTGTCAGGTGGTCTTACCGAAGATCACAGCTCTATTTTTTTTCGGGGGGGGGGGGGTCTAAGAATCACTTATTTTGTAGGGGTATTAGTCGGTTTCTCAAAACTTTTAAACCACTTCCTTTCTTGATCTGGTCAGGGCCTCAGACCACCACCCACAAGAAACGCTTCAGTCTGCACTTAGTTTTTTCTCTCTCTCTCAGTTCCTATTGTTAGATCGCACTCTCCCTATGTATATGCGTAACATAATCCATTTTAATAATCATGAAAAAAAAACACATATTGACTTTTAAAAAAATCGTTTTATTCCAGCAGCGCAGCACGAGAAAGCCAAAAGATTCGAAAAATGGGCGAAATACCTCTCCCTGGTCTTATATACTTTGATATTCTCATAAATCAGACACGTGTAGATTTCTGAAAGGAATTCTTATACGGTTGACCTTTAGACAAGGGTAAAGAAGGACTTTTTAAAAAGAATCTATTTTATATAAGTGATTTATTATTCATCGAAGGGATTTTCTAAAAGAACATTTTCACCAGTGATTTATTATCTATCCACTTAGCACGTTGACTCAATTAAGCATTATCTTTATAATACTTAATTTGATTTTTAAATTGGAAAAGTGAAATGCATCAGGAAATTACATTTTAGAGGGAAGTTACTATGAGCTAAATTAAGACAAAATTTGGGGAATTTATTACTTTTAAAACTGGAGTTTAAAATATCATTACATATATATCTTGTTCAAATTTTCAATCGTTGATAAAATACATCTATTCAAGTTCAAGTAAATTTTTTAAAACTTATAGAGGATGACACTCGATGCTAATTTATTTTTTTCTCAAATATTATGTCATTGTTTTTTATTAATTAATTAAAAACTTTCTTGTTAAAAATCTTCATTTTCCCATCGCCAAATAAGTAACGAACTCAGCTTGTTCCCCCCCCCACACACACACTAATGAGGTTAGACTTAACTTATTTTCGGCCGATTATCTCAAACGATTCTGTTTAATTTCTTAACTTTTGATGCATTTAAAATTAAACATTGTTAATGAATCGATTTTTTAGGATTTATTTTGACGTATTTTTGAATTAAAATAATACAGAATAAAGAAAATTAAAATTTTTAAATCCATATTGATTTACCTCATTTGCCGTAGAAAATTCACGCATTTTGAGTTGCCTCAATTGGCTTTGAAAATTCAATGCTAGTATAATTTTTTTATCGATTATTTATAGAAAATGTAATTATTAGACCGAGATAGTTGGTTGGTAGGGTGTTGGATTCGCATTCCTTGTGCTGCGAGTTCGAATTTGACAGTTGAAGACAGTTTGTGTGTGGTGGATGCCAAATCTAGTGTGGTCGCAAAGTCCTCCACGTTGCGAGTAATACCACTGGGAGTACTGGGTCAGAGGTGATCGTTCTCTATTCCAGTTCTAAATTACGATCTATGCATGAATGAACGAAGTCCCCTCCATAAAAAGGGTTTGTGACGTGTGTGAGCTAGAAGGCGGACTTCTGCCTTTGGGTGTTCAGGGGTCCATACCCTCAGAAGTTACTGCACCTCTCCTTCCGTTGTAAAGCAGAACGCGAGAACAACAATTGTAATCATTTAATTAAAGGTAACTAAAATAAAAAATTTCTTTGTTCACCTAAGTAGGAAGTAGGAACCCCGAGATGAATATTTCCTGATACAGCTGGTTTTTCTTTCTCAGAGGTCCTACAATGGGGGGAGAGCACCTCGCAAGTGAGAAGCTTCCGGCATGGAGGTCGGTTCCCACCACAAGTGTGGATATACGAAAAAGTGGGGGTTTGCTTTCTCCCCGGATGAGAAGTACATCCCAAGGGAAGAGCTGTACCGTGGCCGTTGATGGCCCTTAAAACTCACCCCCAGTTGACGCCAGTCTCGGTGGTCGGGCCATTCCATTTCTTCCGTGTGTCTTTCGGCCTGCTCGAGTAGTCAGTCTATAGCCGCGTGTGCTGACGGAAATCCACATCGGATTTTATTTATTTCTTCCTTTACAACAAATTTTCCTATTTGCAGACATTTACATTCGACATTACCTTATTTAAAATGAAAATCGAGTGTTTTCTTCTTTGATCTGTTTGTACATTAACTTGTGAGTGGTTGGTTTTATTTCAATTTTTAATTAACTATAAATGCAATATATTTATTTTTCAGTAAGTGGGTTAAAAATACCAATGGTAATTAAACTTGAATGTAAATAGCGTGCGATATAGCGACAAAGGTAAAAGTAGAGCGCGACTCGTCCAGATTAGGATAGCTTTCGTGCATCGTGTAAGAACGGGACCAAAGATGGTTGTACGCTATAGAGGGAATTTGTGCCCATAAAATGAAATACGTAAATATTTGTACATAATTATCCGTGCCTGTTTCCTCGTCCGGCAAATAAAAAAGACGATGAAAA
Source organism: Argiope argentata (assembly GCA_026289955.1). Taxonomy (NCBI): domain Eukaryota; kingdom Metazoa; phylum Arthropoda; class Arachnida; order Araneae; family Araneidae; genus Argiope; species Argiope argentata. The sequence continues at coordinate 260,733 of JAOUZG010050521.1, read as the reverse complement.
TGAGAAAACCTGGATTAATGATTCCGATCTTTTTGTGATCTGATTCATGCTGGAATACCTCGATTCCTCTGCTTTAGAAGTCCTCGGGAATTTTCTCTTATATTTCCATGTATTTGAATTTTGGGCCAAGAAATTCCGAAATCTGGCATCCCTGTCTGGATTTACGTACATAAAATTTATGTAAATAGGCATAGAATTCGAGGTATTTAGAATTAGAAATTATTAGAAATGGATGTCGAAAGCATTAAAAAAATTGAGAACTACGACGAGGAATCATTTAACGAGCAGCGGCGGATTTCTGCACGGGCGGTCGCCTCTTGACTTCAGTCCTGGGGAGGGCTTCAAAAATTTTATCGTAATCCTGAAACAGCAGTAATTTTTTATAGCAGACGTGGACACATTTTATCCCTTTCTTGCTGGTGGAAAAAAGAAAGAAAAAAGAAAAAGAAACTCGATGAAAATGAAGAGTCAAATGAATCACAGGGGCAATAACTATGCCTGGAAAACCCCAAAATAAATAATAAGTGATATTCCAGAAATGTTTTACGGTATAAAAAAAACGATAAGATATTGAGAAAAAAAAAACACCTCGAAAAATCAAAACCATTTTTTTTTCCAAATTAATTTCAATATCATTATCAAAATCATATGATTTGAATAGTATTAACTCGGTCAGATATGGCGTACCGTGATGAGCAAAATGCCTTTTTGGGGGGCGGGGAGAGGGAAAAATATGCAACTAAGTTTTATTTATTTGATCTGCAAGAATAATGCACTCGAATGCATTATAAATAAAACGTATCTTCTGTCAAATTTTCGGATACTTCTCTCGGAATTAATCGGAATTTATCGCCAATTTTCAGCTAACATAAGATAAAAAAAAGAAAGAAAAGGGAGCGCCCTTTTACAAGAAATAGGAATCTATTCCTTGCATCGTCGAATGGGTTTGATATTGACCTCTCCCTTGATCTTCGGTGGAGGGGATGACATTGTTTATTAGAGATTTTTGCATGTCATCGTTTCCTATCGCCCTTTTTAATAAGAACATTTTATTCTCGAGAGATTTTCATTTTGCTGAATTTTTGATGTTACCAGCTTCAAAATACACGAATATTTTCAAAGCATACAGACAGACAAATGCAGTTTTTAATCCCTTAAATTCCAAACAGCTCATTGCCTCCAGCTTTCTTTACTTCAAAACTAAAATCCCCTATTTTTATGAAATTTTAACCGATAATTGTGTGACGCTTACCAGCAATCATTTTCACTATATCTTCCACTTCATGCCCATTACACTGTTTAAATAACCAGGTGGTTATAGTTGCAGGGGCATGAAGCGGTGTTATGTGCTAAAATGGCACACATACGTCGTACTAAAAATGTAAAATTAATTTAAATTTTGTTTATTAAAAGTGCTTTTTTTATCGGTGCTGAGGAGGCTGTATTCGCCCTTCATGTCCTAGTCGCTGAGGCTGATAAAAATGGAAAATATTTGTCTAATGCCGAAGCTAGTTTCTTCCTTTTTTTATGCGAGTGCAGAGAAAAATATTTTAAAAATCCTTAGTCAAAGGATTGAAAATTAAAAATACTTTACTGAGCTACCATAAGTATTTATTCGCTACTGTCTTTGTAAGATTCAAGGAGAGTTCACTCCACATGTAAGTGTAAATGTTTTTTAAAGCAAAGTACTTTTTAAAAAAACTAATAAATAAATAATGAAATGATAATTTTAATTTTACGTCTTGCCATTTTCTTTACATTTATGAATTCTTATTTAAAAGTTTCCATGGTAAATAAAGGATATATAACTATTTGAATTCTTCCAGATGAAATTTTCAAAAACACGCTGAACCACAAAAAATATAGATACATCATTCTTGGGATTTATTTAAAACCATATTTAAAAAAAGGAATTAAAAAAACACTTCGTGCAAAAGCGTTCATCCAAATATATATCGTATTTTGCTAATATCTGCAAAACTTTTTGTTATTTTGGAACAAAAAATTAAGTAAATAGTATTTATTATTCAATAAAGGAAAATTACTGTCAATTAAATGGTAGAGTTTTTGTTTAAGGGAAATGGATTATGGCAATAATAGTATTTTTTTTAACCCAAAAAGTTGACAAAGCAACGGATTTTTTTTCTCTCTCTCATATCTTTAAAAGGGGTCGATGTATAGGTAATAGATTTCTCAGGAAAGCTTCTTAAGGTTTAAGAATATATTTCTTTTCCATATCTGATGGGAGAATCCGTGATGTGATGAAAAGTAGCTAAACTTGGAATGATTATATGTATTACAAGAATTGCTTGATTGCAAGGAGATAAAGGCAAATTGTAGTGGAAAAATATATTCATTAATGCGCGACTACTATATTCCAGCCTTGCTGCCTCCTGGTGGATTAAAAGAGAAATCCCCCCAGAGCGAGTCGGACTTTCCTCGAGTAAACAGCTAAATTTATCTTGTCCCATTAATATGCTTTGTAACAGTAAATGTTTAATTGCTTGTCTTTGTTTATTTGTAATGTAAAGCTATGTAAGTTAATTAAATGTTTTAGTTTCAAATTATCCCGAGATATTTTCTTTTAAGTGCTCAGGCAGTAACCATTACAAAATGAAAAAAAAATCCTAAGAGGGTAGTACTGAAGATCTCGTACGTAGACAAAAGAGAAAACTAAGAGTCATAGCAAAATTAAGGGTCAAATATGCTCTTATAATTTGTTTTAGAAACTTCAATAAATAATAAATAAATAAATATGTTAGTCACGAATAACTTTTGAGGTTCAAAATCTGTATGCTTGAGCACTGTAATATTCATTGCATTTAGAAAATACAGAAAGATCACTGTCATGTTATAATTTTATATTGTCAAAAAAAAAATCGGATAAAAAATGAAAGTAGAGGATAGCAATTTTATTCAGTTGACATACAATATTACATAAATAAAATAAGCTTAAAGAGGAATTTAAAAGCGCAGATTGCTCAGTTCAAGTTACTTTCTAATCAATACAATTACGTACAAGGAGATCTCAGAATAATTTAACGCCTGTGGTCTCAAGTTGTCAAAATCTGCCACTTTTTACGAGATCCTTAATTAAAGCTTTCGAAATTTTGGAAAACAAAGTAGAGAACTAAGATATTTTGGCGGCACAGATAGTTCTTTAAGTACAAAAATATGAAGAGTTAAATGATTTAAATACTAAGATTTTGGATATTTTTCAAAGCGATGCAACGTGCACGCAGGAAAATTTTGATCTGGAATATGAAGATGGATATTTAGAAACGAAAACAAAACTGCAGAGGAGATTAAACCTGAACAAGATGTTACTGTTATGAAAGAAACAGTCGATAGCACTAATTGCAAATTTAGACTTCCACAGCTGGAATTAAAACAATTCAATGGAAACAGTAAAGACTGGCTTCAGTGGTGGGGATAGTTTAGAAAAATTTATGAAGATGAAGAAATTGTAGATGATAAATTTCAGTATTTGCTGCAACCAGATAATTAGTAGAATCTTTCCCGCTTACAGGAAAGCTGTCAAGTGTTTAAAACAAGGCTCTTTTGCGTTCCCAGATTTTGATACTGCAATTTAAAAATTGGTTGTCATTATTGTAATCCATTGGAATGGGCTCTAGTTCATAATTATGCGATGAAATTTTTTTTTGCAAAAAGTTTACTTTGAATTTTTGAATTGCTTATTAATCTATTGTTACTAAAAAGGATTCTAATGGTTGCTAGTAACCATTTCTATAGTTAGTTGTTGTGTCCCGATTTGTTTCTTGAATGATTAAATTCCACTTAACAGTTTTAAGACATTTAGATGCAGTTTTGACCATGAACATTAATGCTTTCGACTAGAGTAACATTCAACTGCAACAACTGACTGCAATGCTTTCACCAACGTTATTGGCAGACATCCCGAGATGCCCTGAACGGTTGAAAATTGAACAGAATCGGTTTGTATGGTACGTGACCCATGAATTGACCCCATTATGAGGACCATTACATCTAATACATTTTTCAGGTCTTTGGCAAGGTCCAAAGTGCGTCACTCCACAAAGATGGCAGATGTCTGTTTTCCCACTAACACGGGCAGGATGGCCAAAAGAAAAGCATTTATTGCATTGTCGAGGTCGGTCTATAAATAGCTGGATGCGCTGGGTGATAAATCAAATTTTGACAGAATCTGGCAGAGTTGTTCCCAGAACAGTTATTAGGAATGGCGATATATCTTTTGTAACATTTTGTGATAAAAATATCCGCAATTCAACCACAGTAAGGTTATTTTTATCCTGAATTTCTGCTAAATTATTCATCGGAGTATTTGTTAACAAATACCAATTGGTATGTCAAACAGTAAGAATCGAAAAGTAATGTTTCGAATATCACATCTGTTTCGATATATTTTTCCATAAATTTGTTCAGTGACAATAATTGCACAGCACAAATCGGGCCCTTTATCACAAATAATATTATCTCTTACCGGTTGTATTTCATGTTATCAACTAAACCATGTCTATTAATAATATTTTTGATGAAACCTTGCACTAGAAATGGATTTAATTGGGGTAATTTCTGCATTTTGTCTGCATTCAACAAGATAACATTAATTTATTGATATTGATTTGGTCCGAGGCGCATAACATGCTCGTTGGTGGTTTTATAATTTCTATAGTATGTATCCGTAATATAGTATGTATTGGTATAGTATGTATCCGTATTCAGTTGTTTGACTTTGCTCATGACTAAAGGCCCTATCACACGGCGAAATTCCGTCAGCACTTTCGTCGATAGTTGTCGATTTGTGCCCGCAGGCAACCGGTCAGGCAAGATTTCCGTCATCGTCAACTTTTTTTAACCAGCTTGAAAATGTCCACGATAGTGACGGAAATATCGTTTGCAAACGAAATTCAACCAATCATGTGAAACTTTGGCAGTGACGTAGTGTGTCAAGAATAGCATCGGTTGGTGCTACTATAATACTAAAAGTGCATGCATTTAATCTTGCATATTACTAAATACTAAAAATAGTTTCGACAGAATGAAAAAAGCGAAGTGAAACTTCGGTATCTTTTCCCAATTTTGTGGGACAACTAATTGCCTCCACTTTAAAAAAACCGATACTAGTTCTCTAGAAGGATCTTCGAACTTAAATGTCTCGTTTGCGCATTGGGCATACTCGAATTACCCACAAGTACTTACTCTTCGGAGAAAGTACACCTATGTGCTCCTCATGCCACAGTGAATTGACAGTTCATCACATTTCGATTGAATATCCAGCTCTTGACTCGCATCGACAACATTTTTTTCATTCATCAAATGTTACTCTTTCAGAATTGCTGGGGGAAAATTACCATCCCAACATTTTTAAATTTTTAATTGCTACACAGATTTTACCATTTATTTAACTTAAACGGTTTCCTTTTTCAGATTTTTTTTCTCAGACAAAAGTGTCGTGGTTTCATTTTCATCGGTATTTTAGCTACTTTACATGATCTTATGAATAAACATACTTGATTTTATAGGAAGGTCTCAAATATTAACTTTTTTGTACTTTTACCATATGGATGGCGCAGTATGGCCAAGATTGGCTCTTGTGCCAAAAAAACCAAATTAACCAACCAACCATCGAACTTATGAGGGAATTTTCAGAGGTGCAACAGGATATTTTTAAGTAAATAAAATATATATATATATTAATTCTGTTGTGAATTGTTTTCTTTTTGTGAAATATATTTGACCATATTCAGTCTTTATTTATACAAAAAATAGTGTGATCTTTTGATTATAGTAATAGGAATATACTATAATCTATAATCTTTTGATTATAGTATATTCCTTAAATAGTTTGTAAACAGCTTCTATATAATTTAAAAATTTTAACTCGAGTGAAAATTATAATAGTGATTTTAAAACTTAGATGTTCCTGCAATGTTGCAGATACATAAAACATATTAGGTTTTGACAAAAATATAAAAATGATCATACTTTTATCATTAACAAAAAGCTAAATCACCTTTTTTATGATACACAATAAAATTTAGGCTTCTTTTTCCACATTTTTTCTTTTAAATTTAACAAATTAACAGTTAATTTAGAATGATATTTCTGATTATACATTTGCATTGAGAAAGATACATAGAATAACCACACATTTGGAAATGGTCAGACTAAAAAACAAGTGTTTTATTGCTTCTCATTCCTGATGTAATGTAGAGTTGTTGTTTTTTTAATGAAAAACTTGATTTTTAATATCTATGTAAAGATAAATGAAGTTTTAATACTTTAGCTTTGAAAAAAACTAAAGAAAATGCAATAACATATTTTAGAAAATTACTTTTGATTATTATTATTGAATGAAAATTATTTAATGATTCCTATTTTTCACAAATGCTGGCAATAAATCCACAAAGATTTTTTTTTAAAAAACTCTGTAGTTGCAAATGAAATGAAAACAAAACATTTAACACATTTTTTTAAAGAGTAATTTTAGAAATGAGTGAGACTAAATAGTGGTAAGTAGTAAATATTTACCAATATTTATCAAGTGAAGAATCCTATTCAATTAATTGTTTTACAATTTTGAACTGGTCAGAGAAAATAAAAATTATTTAAAGGAATGATAAATACAAATCAAGTCTAATATACATTCTCAAAAATTATTTTTAAAGGAGTAAAAAATACTTCTTATTCAATGATATGGTAGTAATGTTTTTAATCCTGTTTTTATTTTTAATTAAAATTCAAAAAAATATGTTCTTGATGAATTTTTTATGTCCCAGAATCAATTTCTTGCCATATTTCAAATTCCTAACTTTAATTATTTGTACTGCACACCTAGACACAGTAGTTTTTATTTTTATACACACAAAACCTAAAATTTGTCGAGATGGATCCAATAAATATCAGTTTTCATATAGACAAAAATCATTAGATTTCAAAAGTTATTTAATTTTTTTTAAATGTATTGGCACTCCCTCCACTTCTGTTTTATTTATCAATTTTTGTTTTATTTGCACTTCTCTAGAAAAATAAGCACTTTTAAGGCACTTAAAAATGATTTTAAAATTTCAGCATTTTTTATGATTGTATGCACTTTTTAAGCTTAATTGAATGCACACTCACAAATCATTTTTCTTTTCAATATATTTTTTGTTTTAAATTTAATATTGATAAGATAAATTTATAGGAATTTATAAAATACAAACACAAAAGCAGCATTTTTTTCCTGTCATTATAACTACAAAAATAATTACTAAAATGTTACAAAGAAAAATTAAAAAGTTTTATTATTTTACAGAATTTATCAAAATTAGTAACAATTGTCATTATTACTACAAAAACTACTACTAACTTGTCATTATCACTACAAAAATAATTACAAAACTGTTAATAAGAATAATTAAAAAGTTTTATTATTTTACAGATTTCATTGTTATTAATTTTGATAAAAACATTACAATTAGTTGAATGGTATGATAAATATTTACAATAAATTATAATAAGATTGATACTATTAGAAATGAAAAAGACATTCAAAGGAAAAAATGGCTAGAAAAGTATTTTTAAATTCGATAAATGTACAGCTTGTCTCATTTTACAATCCTTATTATATTCATTGTATTGTGGTGATTGCCAAACATATAAGCCAGATAACATCCCTCGGACCGAAGTGCACTTTTGACCCAACGGATTTGTTACTCGGCTACTAATTTGAAGATTCGGAGTTCGGGCTTAGCGCATTCGCTCCACCTACAGTATTAAGCAGACAAAAAATTAAATTTGGAGCAGAAGTGATTCAATTCTAATAAATTCATTAATGTGTTAATAGAATTACAATTTATTAAAGCAATGGAATTTCATTGCATTGGCTTCGTAATTTACATACCTACAAATTCCAAAGTAGTTTGAATTTTTTTAAAAAATTACAACTATTATTGCTACCATGGACTTTTGCATTCATTGAAAGCTCATGGGATCACTTTAAAAAATTATCCCGGATTTAATTATAAACTCAAGTAACGTCATGACTAGAGTCTCACGAATTATGAAATGAGAAAACTGCTGATATTCACTAAGTAGGAGAAACGAAAAAAGAGCGATAAATACACCATAACGTAAACCTAAGTTTTTAGGTTTACCAGATAGCAAATCCTCAAGTGACTTTCGTCGTCGTTTGCCGATGATATTTTGCCTTGAAAGCATCCTCAATGGGGTCAATTCATGGGTCACGTGCCAAACAAACCGATTCTGTTCAATTTTCAACCGTTCTGCGCATCTCGGGATGTCTGCCGTTGGTGAAAGCATTGCAGTCAGTTGTTGCAGTTGAATGTTACTCTAGCCGAATAATTATGAAAACTTTTAATATTTTGAATTATTTTCACCAAACTTTTGTATTGTAATTTTATTTCTTATCCTAAAATTTCTATTAGTATTTTCAATGCAATTATTTTTTGTCTAATTAATTAATATAACTTTTTAATTTGTTTGCTACCCTTTTATTCTTTCCTTTCCCATATATATATATTTTGCCCAAAAGATACATTTTGACAAATGGCTAGGGTAGTGTTTTTGAAAAATTACATATTTTCTTTTTTAAAAATTTAAATGTTAAATCACAGAGAAAAAGAACACATCCTTCTCTGTAGGCTGAATTTTATAAATATAATTTTTTTAAATAAACATTAAGCTTAGATAAGTTAAAATTTTGAAGCTTACCAATAAAATTATTACATTTTTTTCTTAAGTAATAATTTTTATTAAGATACTTTCTTAAGTAAATGATTTTTATTTGAGAGTCTGATGTTTTCAGTTTGCTCAGAAGAAAAAAAACTTGAAACTCAAATTCTTATATATATAATATATTTTGTTTACAATTGCAAATTATGAACTATAAAAGGTATTGATACAGTTTTTTTAAAAAATCAATGCAACCAGAACCAGTTATTTTATTTCAAATTATAGAAATCATTAATAGACAAACAAGTAAAATTATGTCCTCATAATTTTTATTTACACATTAAAAAAATACATTTGATAATTATTTTTTAAAAAATGGTTAAATGGATGTTTCAGTGCTCTTACCTATTAAAAAAAACAACTCAAAAGCTTTTTATCAACACTTCTTTTTCTAGCCACACAGATTATAAACATAGTATGGCAAGAATGTCAGAAATGATGAAATCAATTTTATTCAACAGAAACATCCTGAATACTGAACAACATTTTCTTTATCACCTATAAAAACATAATATTGAGCAATACGCTTTTAAAGCAGAACATATCTGACATGCATTTTTAAATTGTAAAGTTACATTGATAAAAATTACTCTGAACAAATATAAAATAAAATGAAACATACAATACAGTAAATTTAATAAACAAGAATAAGATCATGATATATACAATTTTATAAAAGTAAAATAGGATATAAAGAGGAGTTGAAAGAATATGCTTTTATAGAATTTTATGATTCAAAATAAATAGGTTAAAGAAGTAGAAAAAAAAAGTGAAACATTCATGTAACAAGGAAGTTAGAAATAAAAAATATATAACAAATAGAAGTTGATTTTCAATGAAAAGACCTATATTTTTTAAAACAGAAATCACTGAAGTACACAATAGTATAGCATGATATTATGATAACAATCAATTTCAGTTTAAATAAAGAAACTAACGGCATTTCATTCTAACTATAGCAATAGTTGCTTGACATAAATTTGATTTGAATCTATTACAAAAAAAAAAAAAATGTATTTGAAAAACTTGTAATAATGATCTCTGGAACCATCCATTTTGCTCTTCAGTTATTAGATGGGATTAATAGCAATAACAAAATCGTATGAATTACTACAAGGTAAAGAAAGCTTTGAGGTTCATACTCAAAAAGCAAAACCTCAAAATGCATTTTATTATAATGTCAAAAACTAAAAAAACAAATACAAAATATCATTTGATATTAATTAATGGTCTTTGAAAGTTATACAACATGCAAGTAATTGATATTATATATGCATGTATAAAGAATAGCCCTTACAAAATATTTATACATTATAATTTTTGAAATGGCCCTTTCTACTATAACCTTATATAAGATAAGTTGCAGTTATCAATTTTCTCATTGATATTAAACTCAGTATACTCCTTTAAAAAGTTATTTTCAATTTATATCCCATTTTCTTTTTTTTTTTCAGTTCTCGTTCAATTTGAAAATTTTTATCTGTAATCACAAAATCATTCAGTTCCAATACATCCATCAGATAGCTTTTAATAAAAAAATTCTTTATCAGATATGCTATCACAGTGTAATGGTGAAATGAGGTTGACAGCTCTTGAGGGTATTATGACTATCATATCTTTTAGAATATTTGCTTCCTTATAAAAACTGGAAGTCATTTGCTGTTCTCTTGGATTGATAGGTTTCTATGCAGTCAATAATAAATCTGGAGTCTTTATTTTCAAAAATCAAATGGATGTTTAATTTTTTAAAAAATTAAATGGATGCTTCAACATATTTAATTTTTGAAGATCTTCAAAAATAAAAGAAGAATATGTAGAGAGAAAGCCCTTTCTTTAGTGAAATTTGTCAATGTCCTCTTTTTGATATTATTAACAATATTCTCACAGGAATGAATCTTTTTTCACAGAATCTTGAAGCTCATTTTGAAATTTGTGGTTAATTTCAGAAAAAGTAGCATAGAAGTATGCAGCATTCAATTTATCAAATTAAGAGCACTTTTAATACAATACATCAATTATAAATGCTGGTAACAATCAATACAAAAATTGTATTTTCAGTAGTTGGAAAAGATCCATTTATTTAATAAATCTTAAAGAAATTTATTCACCTCCACCCAAATCTGCAATACAGCCACTAATTTTCAGTTAAGAGAAATAGTTTTTACAATAAAAGCTTGTATACTTACATAAATGAAATTTAGATAAGATTTTGTAGGATAAATGTAATGCAATATTCATGTAAACATTTCAAAATCTTCTAAGCATATTCAAAATTATCAGAAAATTTCATCAAATGTCAATAAAGAAAATTAGAAATGCACTGAAGATTTTGTTTAATTGTCCCCATTTGTTTTAGACAACAAATCACGTACCAATTTCTTTTCCTTTGAGAGGGTTTTCTAAAAAAAATTGCTGAATCAGTTTTTGGGTTTCAAAATTTTGCGAATATAAACACAATAAATGAATTCTTGAAGATAAACGGAGCATATCACAACTTCGAAAACAACAACCTTGTATTCCAAAGCTAACAACCAACGTCAGATGCTAAATGTCAGACTAAAAAATGTCAGACTAAAAAAATGCATTTTATCATGGCAATAACTTTTTCGCATTAAAGCATCCAGCAGCACATTAGTATTTCATTTTTTAACTTTAACAGGAGGAAAGAAAACGACTCAAAATCACAGCTACAAATGTAAACAAAAAATCCGCTTTATACTTGGTGGAGGGCGTTAATGACAGACTCATCGAGAAAAGCGTTGCGGATGATGACTTAAATGCCATGCGCAGAAGTCACATGTCATATACCTTTTACGTCACATGAATTGACCCCATTGGAAAAAAAAACTTGTTGCGACAGAAGAGAGAATCCCCCCTTTTTGCCAAGGGTATTTAGTGCTTAATATGGCACCCCGATGTTATCGTTGGAGGATATCTTCCTCCGGGAGATAAGACGCACAGAGAAGGATATGATCCAGAGGTCTCACTCTCATAGGCACTAATGACAACTTTTTTAACATGGGCATTCACATAGACAGTAGCGCCACCGCTGTTGACGTTGGTTACTTGGAACTATTTCGCGGTGAAATGACGTCATCTTTCTTCGCGACGTCATGATAAGGATGTCAACAACTCAGCTACATTCACTATTAGAGGTGGGTCGTTCGCGAACGAACGGGTCAAAACGAACGGGTCATCTAAGTGAACGAACTGAGTCGAGTCGCCATTTTCTGGATTAGTCGTTCGTTCGCGAACGACTGTGTGGATCCACACAGTCGTTCGCGAACGAGTGTGTGGATCCACACAGTCGGTCGTGAACGAGTGTGTGGACCTGGTTATTCCTGTTTACGAACGAGTGTGTGGATCCACACAGTCGTTCGCGAACGAGTGTGTGGACCTGGTTATTCCTGTTTACGAACGACTGTGGGGAAATTGCTAATTTCATGCCTGAACCTCCTAAAGAAGAGATAAGATGTTTGTGGTTATGTCCGCAAAAGAATGGGAAAACAGGGGGAGGGGAGAAGAGGCAGATGTTTCAATGTCACTTAGCAAAAGACTAGTAGTTGACCTTGGGATTACACGGCGTTTAGCTTTTTTATCACAACAAATTTTGGACACTCGTTTAGTAAAAAGGAAGTATTTTATGGGAGGTAGCGATAACATTTTTCAATTCCTGGAATCAGAAAGTGTGGGAATTTTCTTCTTCTTCTGGTGGATGGAGATGGAGGAGGGCATTGCCGTTTATTTATATTGGAGATTTCAGGAAGTTTTAATTGTAAAAGATTTTTATTGAAAAAATGTTGGAGTATATTACGACTTTTCTGTTATGATACCAAATTTTACCTTTTAATACTACTAATTAAAAAAAACATTTCAGAAATACTTTATAATACAATATAGTCTTAAAATGAATCAATTCGAACATTTTATTTGTCTTTTTGTATTTTGTGTGCTCTTTTATTCGTAAATTTAAGATATTATAAAAAAATATAAAATAAATTTTATTTAAGTCACGTGCACTGCTGTCATGATAAATTATTTACTTATTTTTTAAAAGTTTATATATATATATAATTTTTTTTCAAAGTAAATAAATAAATAAATATGTCACATCTATTATTGTATCATTGAATCCAATTATTTTTCAGCTATAAAAATAGTTATAAATGAAAAAAAAAGAAAGAAAGAAAGGTGCTCATTCTCATTTGTTTAAAATTGCTTTTATGTTATTATTTATTTGCTTAAATATTCTTGTTTTGTTAAATTTTGAAACACTGCAATATACTATCTCGCTCTGGTTTTAAGAAAAAATTTATATTATATATATATATATGTATATATATATGCTTCAATTAGTATTTTTATTTTCTCATTTATAAAATTTAGAGAAAATATTGCAATTGACAAAAAAATTTGAACTCAAGATTTTAATGAATCTCCACGTTTCATTCTTCCTTCAATTAGAAAACACATTTTGAGAAAATGTCTATGTTTGACAAAAATAATGCAAAAGCCTTTTGAGTTAGATGGATGAAATTTGGTAATAGATCTTAGCACCAAACTTATACATTTCAATCAAATTTTCTGTAACATCAGTGTAGAAGAAATCTGTCTATCTGACTGTTTTAAACGTCAGTTAGTATGGGAACTACAGAACGATAAAAGCTGGATAGTTAAAGTTTGGGTACACATACCTAGTGTATATTTTATAAACATCTGTCAAATTTTCTGCCAAACTCGTCATAGAGTTTACGGCATGCCAGTCTGCACTTTCAGAAAGTTGACTTAATTTTTTTAGTATTAATAGTTTATACATATGCAAATATATATATTCATTTCTAGGCTTTTGTCAAATCAAAATAGGCATAATTTTACAATAGTCTGTGTATTGTGAATACAAAAATAAATTTTAAAATTTAATAAATACTTTTTAAGAATTAGTTTAGCAAAAACTATGCATTTTTATAAAACTGAAAAAATACTTTAATTAGAAAATACCCAGTTTACATACGCATACTTATACAAAGGTGCTTGTAAAAAGTTGAGTTCAAAGTGAATCCTGTCCTTAATTCAATTCATACGACTATTGGTATATATTCCAGGAAGTAAAAATAAATAAAAGAGGAATAAATTGAAAAGATTCAAATGAAATCGTGCATATTTCAATGCATCATATCAGAACATAATTTCTCGAACGGTAAATCTACCCGTGTTCGTGATAGTTAAATAATATTTTTATTAGTTTTAATTGTTTCATTGAATTAGTCACTTTTTTATTTTAAAAAATATATCACATTTCCTATTTATTACATTTTATATAATCATGTGCTCTAAGTTACATTTTTCTAGGTTTTATTTGCTGGAATAATTAACTTATTTTTTAAAAATTGGAGCTTTGTAAATGCAATGGCAATACATTATTAAAAGCTGATTTTTTTGAGATGCTCGTGCAGATAATAAAATCTTTATTTTTCGACTATGGATTTTTGTTGACCCTAAGTACCTCATCTCAAAAACAACATCAGGTTCTAACATGATAAAAATATTACTAATGTTACTTAAAAATTATTGAATAATATTATAAATAATGATATAATATCACAAAAGTTAAAATAGTGCCAGTGGTTACTGAGCTTTATTTTTTATGGAATTATCTAAACGTAATAATAAAGCTACGTACTGACAAAATTTCATATTAAAATAATTACGTAAATAAAATAAATAAATAAAAGGAAAAATTTCATAATAAAATAAAAAGTAAAATTGGACCTAAAAAAACGTTTTTAAAAAGCATTACAGACACCATTAAATAACACTGTAATCTCAGGCAGTAAAATAACTAATGTTTAAAATTACAAAACCCAGACAGTCATCCCGTCCTGCGAAAGGGGAATAGAATCATAAGAGTGTAAGCATTCCCCCCTTTTCTGTTTTATGTATAACATATTTCTCAGAAAGAACAATCTATTTAGCAAAATAACAACACATGCGTGGAGAAGTAAACACAATAATCACAATACAACCGGAAATTTCAGGATTGGGAAGTGACGTAATGAGTCAGCACAGAAGCAACAAAGTCGTTCGTTCTCGAACGAAAGAGCCTAGTTTAATCGTTCGCGAACGAAAGAGTCCAGTTCATTCGTTCGCGAACGAAAGAGTTGATTCTTTCGTTCGATGAGTCTGAAGAGGTCGTTCGCGAACGACCTGAAACGAACGGGTCAAATTGGTGAACGAACGATTTTGAGTCGAATCTTTGAAATGAACGAGATTTCCCATCACTATTCACTATATTGACTTTTCTCGGTCAAATTGCAGTACTGGAATAATATCCCCTAACAAATTGTTATCTGAAATCATTTTTTATTTATTCTTTCCATTATATAAAACAAAAAAAAATCATCCCTGTTTGCTGTATAGTAGTGAAATTCATATATATTATCTCCATACTTAAGATTAATTAGGTGTCATTTTTTCTTTTCAATGAAACTCCATAAAATTATTTAAAAAAATTCTCTTCCATTGGAAATGATTTTTTTTGTTCATTTGTGATGTAAATTCTTACTTTGGACTACTTAAAGAACTAAGTTGAAATTTTACACTTTGATGAATTTCATATTACATTAAATTTTATATTATTGATTGTAAATTTTCTCTTTCTTTTAATTATAATATATACCAGTAGATTTTAAACTGCCATTTATGAGTTTTTAAATATTTTATTCCAACTTAGACCACTTAAAATCAATTTTATTCTGGCTTTAAAACTTGAATTACTCTCATTTATAAGCTTTGGCTACTCTTATTTCATTTAACTAAAGTTATTTTAAGAGTAAAAGTTAAAATCAGAACTTTTTTTTTTTTTACAAATTCTAACAAAATTAAATACATATATTTAGCATTACAGAATGATCATGAAATAATAACAAACAATCCAAATAATGTTGTCTTACTTTATTAAAGAACAAAATCCACAAATTTCAATTAAAAATAAAGATTGATAAGTTTTATAAATTTAAAACATATGACAAAAAGGTTCCAATACAATAACTATGATAAAATCCCAAGATAAAAGATATCAATCGGTTTGACAAACATTTTTAACATCATTCAGCTAGTTAATTAAAAATAATGGCAGACTGAAAATTATTACTGGCATAATTATTGCTAATTAATTTTCAAAAAAATCTATTTTAATGTTTACTATATATGTAAAACCTTTTTTAAATTTTTTCGAGAATAGTAGATTGTCATTTCATCATTCATTTTTTTGATATTATGTTTAATCATCATCCGTATAAAAGAAGAAATAAAAAAAAAACTATGTGCTTCATCTTTGTGTTCTATGTGATTATCAAAAAAACTCTAAATTAACTTGGTTTAAAACAGTTTTGAATTTCTGACTTATGCCATCTCTTTGGTAAAAAAGGCTAAAATTTCCATAAAAACATTCATGCAATTTAGAAAAATATTGCAATAAATATTCAGTTGGCCATTTTAATCCTGATTTACACATGTCATATTCTGTAAAATACAAAAAAATAGTGTGATTATCTAAATTTTTATCATCATTTAATTTTTTGCATTCCATACATCCATGAGAAGACAAAAATTTTTTTGCTAAAAAACCTGATATGTATGATAAAACATTTTCTTCAAATATGTTTAGAATATCTATGTTCAAGTTATCCATGTCATCTTGTTTCTTTCCTTCATCCAAGTTCTCAGAATTTTCATTTATCAACTCATACAATTCCTTTTTGTTTAAAGAAGTAAAATCGATTAAAGTAGAAGCATCATCATCCTCACAGTTTTTGTTTGTTGACTGCTTTAAAAAATTAGTAATTATTACTTTGTGAATGGTATGTCTGAATTCATAAGCATCTGGATTTTCTCGGAAGCCTCCACGTCGTCTCACAGAAGAAAATGTATTTTCTAACAGATCTTGATTAAATCGATTTGTAAGGAGAAATTTAACTTTAGTGAGTAAATATTCAGAAATTCCAATGAAAGCATTTAGAGTTAAAATCCAACCGTTTTTACAAGGTACAACAATCTTCCTATTGCTTTTTCTAGATCTGAAAGGCCATGTTGCTATCCACTTTATCATTTCTTCCCAGAATTTAATATGAAAACTGTTCTTAGTTAATGAACATAATTCTTTTTTTTTCATGATATAATGTTCTTGAATTAACTGAGTCAAATAACTTATCAATCTTCCAAAGAATTCTGCTGTTTCAATCCCTTTACTCTCTACATTATTAGCTGCCACATGTAAATTAAAGCAGCTGCTACGGAGTGAGTTAGTACCTACAGAAATAAAACAAACATTATAGAAAAAAATTCATGCAACTTGTATCTTTTTAATTAAAAATATTTATAAATTACACATTATTAAGAATAATCTAGCAATTGAATAAAAGTTGAACTTCCTAGTGAATGTGAATCAAAGAAACAGAAATTAATCTAAAAGGTGACTTTGAATTTACTATCTATTTAGCATATCAATTAATCTTTTTTGTTTTAAAAAAACTGAATATAAAGAAAAAAATATTTATCAGACATTTTGTAAATTTTACAGAATATAATAAGTATGGCAAGTTCATTCATAAATGCTTATGTAAATGTTGTACATTTTTAGAACAGAAATGCTAGAATTAATAATATGAGAAAAATATTATATTATGACAATCTATACCTGAGCTGCCAGTTTTACATTCATTTTCCTGAGTCCACATACTTCAATATGTTTTTTGTAAGCTTCCTACAGGCAGAAAATTTCTAAAAAAAGAGATAATAGCACAATTACTATAAGAGTAGATGTCCCCAATCTAATCTTTTATCACTTTATAAAGAAATCTTAAAATTACTATTTTACTTACACTTTTTGAATCCAACTCATATAATTTTTCTACAAGTTTCCATGACACATAGCATGTTCGAGGCTCAATTCCAGCTACAGTATCTATAAAGTATATCCCATGGTTCTTTAGGTTGTTTCGCACAGATTTCAAGAGGTGAGGAGGATCATACATAGCAAAAACTTTTCTACTATTGTGCCAAAAGAAGGGTTCATCTTTAGTAATTTTCAAATCCTTGAATAGCTTTTTGTTGTTTGGACCTGGAATTTGTAAGTAAAAATACAATTCTAACACAGCAGAGAAATAACTCAAAAGAAAGCCATATAAGAAGTACTAAAAAAATATTCTTCATATATAGCAATAGACATTTGTAAAAAGAAATTAAAATAGTAGTTAGATCATAAAAAAATTATAGAAACAAGAAGAATAAACTAGTAATTCCCAACCTTGATC
>JAOUZG010050521.1:229783-242283 GCA_026289955.1 Argiope argentata | reverse complement strand
GACTATGCAGATAAATTTGAAGAGCAAATGCTTTCTCTTTTGCTGACTAATGCCTCCCTTTGCCAGCTCTACGCTGCATTTGTATTTGAGATGTTATAAACTCATACAAATGTGGTTTGTAAGATAATTTTGCTTTCAACTGAGCCAATAAATTAGAAGAGGAGTGACTCCACACAGTCTTTTTTTTAGTTTTGAAACATTTGATAATAAACTTTTAATTTTCCTTGTTTTTGGGGTGACTTGCAGGTGCTCCCTAGTGTTAAATGATGTTGCTGTTGGAGATACTGGATTTGTAGAGCATGATTGAGTAATGTCAGTAACTGCAGGAGATGGACTGTGGGCCTCAATTGAATGTGAAGAAAAAATATTGTCAAAATCAGAAGGCAAATCTTTTTCAATATGAGGACAAGCAAATTTTGATAATCTACGCTTTAAAGAACTGGTGAAACAATATTCAGAAAAATGCTTGTCACACATTCTAGCATTCCTCAAGACATACTGAAAATTCTCTGGTGTCACATCCCAATTCAAAGCTGAAAACCATTTACTATATCTAGAAAATATTATTATCTATAACATTATTGATATATGCACAGAGAAAAATAGTAAACATTCAGATTCAGAGCTTTATTACACAAGCAAAATTGCAATAAAATATAGGAAACATTCTACCACTACATTATATTTAAAGCATTAAGTCCATTAAAATGCATTAAGAAAAAAATTAAAAATAATAGGTAACTAAAAATATTATTTTATGATTAAATTTACAAAATAGAACAGTTATTCAATAACAGAAATGGAAATTCCGCATGTTCTATAAATCAGTTAATTTAAATTTATTACTATTCATTTTCATATTTAATTTCAAAACAATTAAGCATACCTGCTCTCATCCTACGGAAACTTGAATAATATCAATTCAGGTGCTTCATTCCGACTTCTACAACAAAGACAACATTTCATTTGGCCCAAGAAGAATTTTCTCAATAATTTATCCGGAGTCACACAAAGTTCGGCTTAACATCCATTCTAAAAATATAAAAGACACAGTACACAAGGAAGGGAAAAAAAGAATTTAAACATATAAAAAATGAGAAAATTCACAAAACAAGATAAATTTAAGCTAAATAATAATATCAAATGCTAAAAAATAATCTTTCAAATTCCAACGTCAACAAACAAAACACTCAAAATGGCGCTAAGTTTCGATTTCGTTTGGAAAATTCGCGGCTTTCGTTTAGTTCCTGTATCACAACGCCAACAGCGGTGGCGCTGTAATCTTTTACCAAACTTCGAAGTGAGACCTCTGGATATCTTTCTCTGTGATAAGACGCTAGAGCGCTGGGGAGTTGGCGATTTTGAAAAGTGCGCCAAGGGGGTGATGTTCTCTACGGATCAACCAAATTTCGAATTCGTTTTTCAAAGTACAGGGTAAGTCAAAATGAATATAGCGATTACAAACGGCTATAACTATTTAATGAAAAAATATTTATCGATAAGATTTACACAGAATGTAGAAGAATCTTCAAAATTTTATATACAGAAGTCATAGATGTTCTATGTGACTTCCCTTGGTCACACGGACAACATCTAATCGGTATTCCATTTCACGCCATACATTCTGAAGCATTTGTTCATTAACCGACTCAAGCGCATTACAAATGCGTACTTTCAGTTCTTCAATTGTTTTGGGCAAGGGAAACACAAACACTCTGTCTTTCACATAACCCCATAGGTAGGCTACTTTTTCCTTTGCACAAACATCCTGTTTCCTCACACATCCGATGCCATCTGCGTATGTTGTTCGCATTTGGAGGTTCTTCATTGTACCGCTGACGAAATTTTCTCTGCACTGTAATAACAGAACGGCAACTGTGAAATTCCAACACAGAGAATGCTTTCTGCACGGGACTAGCCATTTCCACTAATGAGACGCCGCGCTGAACAGGTTTCTTGTCGTTGCGAAGTTCGATTTCGCGCATGCGCAGGCATCCGCTTGGCTGCACGTGCGCTTTACGTTAATAAATTTTGAAGTTCCGTCTACATTCTGTGTAAATCTTATCGATATATCTTTTTTCATTAAATAGTTATAGCCGTTTGTAATCGCTATATTCATTTTGACTTACCCTGTAAATAATCTTCTTAAATCCACAAAAGTATAATGACAGACAACCTAACCTTTTAAGGCCCTATCACACGGCGAAATTCCGTCGGCAAACGACGACGAAAGTGACGTCACTTGAGGATTTGCTGTCTGGTAAACCTAAAAACTTAGGTTTACGTTATGGTGCATTTATCGCTCTTTATTCGTTTCTCCTACTTAGTGAATATCGGCAGTTTTCTTATTTCTTAATTCGTGGGATTCTAGTCAAGATGTTGCTTTAATTTGCAATTAAATTCAGGACAATTTTTTAAGTGATCCCATTTGGCTTCAATGAATGCAAAAGCATTTCAATAATAGCTGTAATTTTTTAAAAAATTCAAACTATATTGAAATTTGTCCATTGCTTTAATAAATTGCAATTCTATTGACACATTATCGAATTAATTGGAATTGAATCACTTCTGCTTCAAATTTAATTTTTTAAATGCTTAATACAATGAATATAATAAGGATTGTAAAATGAGACAAGTTGAACATTTATCGAATTTGAAAATACTTTTCTAGCAATTTTTTCCTTTCAATGTCTTTTTCATTTCTAATAGTATCAATCTTTTTATTATTTATTGTAAATATTTATCGTACCATTCAACTAATTGTAATGTTTTTATCAAAATTAATAACAATGAATTCTATAAAATAATAAAACTTTTTAATTATTATTAGTAACAGTTTTGTAATTATTTTTGTTGTAATAATAAGTTAGTAGTAGTTTTTATAGTAATAATGACAATTGTTACTAATTTATCAAAATTAGTAACAATGAATTCTGTAAAATAATGAAACTTTTAAATTTTTCTTTGTAACAGTTTTGTAATTATTTTTGTAGTAATAATGACAAGCAAAAAAAAAAAAAAAATGCTGCTTTTGTGTTTGTATTTTATAAATTCCTATAAATGTACTTATCAATATTAAATTTAAAACAAAAATATATTGAAAAGAAAAATGATTTGTGGGTGTGCATTCAATTAAGCTTAAAAGGTGCATACCATTAAAAATTGTGCTGAAATTTTAAGTACCTTAAAAGTGTTTATTTTTCTGGAAAAGTGCAAATAAAGCAAAAATTGATAAATGAAACAGAAGAGGAGTGCCAATACATTTAAAACAAAATTAAATAACTATTGAAATCTAATGATTTTTGTCTATATGAAAACTGATATTTGTTGGATCCATCTCGACAAATTTTAGGTTTTGTGTATATAAAAATAAAAACTACTATTTCTAGGTGTGAAGTACAAATAATTAAAGTTAGGATTTTGAAATATGGCAAGAAATTGATTCTGAGACAAAAAATTCACTAAGAACATATTTTTTTGAATTTTATTTCAAAATAAATGCAGGATTTAAATGCATTACCACCATATTATTGAATAAGTATTTTTTACTCTTTTAAATTTGATTGAATGTTTTTCCCCTCCTTTTTATTTTTAAAAAATAATTTTTGAGAATGTATATTGGACTCGATTTGTATTTATCATTCCTTTAAATAATTTTTATTTTTCCACATCAGTTCAAAATTATAAAACAATTCATCGAATAGGATTCTTTATTTGATAAATATTTGTAAATTCTAAGGCATTACACTATTTAGTCTCAATCATTTCTAAAATTACTTTTAAAAAAATGAGTTAAATGTTTTTTTTTTTTTCATTTTATTTGCAACTTCAGAGCTTTTTTCCAAAAAATCTTTGTGGATTTTTTACCAGTATTTGTGAAAAATAGGAATCATTAAATAATAATAATAATAAATAATTTTCTAAAATATGTTATTGCATTTTCCTTCTTTTTTTCGAATCTGAAGTATTAAAACTTCATTTAGTTTTACATAGATATTAAAAAATAGGTTTTTCTTAAAATTTCAAATTGCCAAACATTTTTTTAAAGCCCTCCACATTACATCAGGAATGAGAAGCAATAAAATACTAGTTTTTTAGTCTGACTATTTCCAAATCTGTGGCCATTCTATGCAAATTTCTTAATGCAAATGTATAATCAGAAATATCATTCTAAATTAACTGTTAATTTGTTAAATTTAAAAGAAAAAAATGTGAAAAAAGCCTAAATTTTATTGTCTATCATACAAAAGGTGATTTAGTGTTTTACTAATGATAAAAGTATGATCATTTTTCTATTTTTGTCAAAACCAAATATGTTTTATATTTCTGCAACATTGCAGGAACATCTAAGTATTAAAATTTAAAATCACTATTATATTTTTCACTCTAACATTGGAGTTAAATTTTTTTTTAATTATATAGAAGCTGTTTACAAACGATTTAAGGAATTACTATAATCAAAATATTATACTATTATTTGAATAAATAAAGGCTGAATATGGTCAAATATATTTTACAAAAAGAAAGCAATTCACATCAGCATTAATATTTTTTTATTTACTTAAAAATATCCTGTTGGATCTCTGAAAATTCCATCACAAGTTCGAAGATCCTTCTAGAGAACTATTCCCCATACGGTAGTATAAGTTTTTTTTTAAAGTGAGGCAGTAAGTTGCCCCACAGAATGGGAAAAAGATACCGAATTTTCACTTCGCTTTTTCCATCTGTCGAAACTATTTTTTGTATTTAGTAATATGTAGGATTAAATGCATGCATTTTCAGTCGTATAGTAGCGCCAACCGATGCCCTTCTTGGCATACTACGTCACAGAAAAGTTTCACATGATTGGTTGAATTTCGTATTTCCGTCACTATCGTGGTTATTTTCAAGCCGGTTAAAAAAAGTTGGCGATGGCGGAAATCTTGCTTGACCGGTTGCCAGCGGGCACAAATCGACAACTATCGAAGAAAGTGCTGACGGTATTTCGCCGTGTGATAGGGCCTTTAGCAACGCTATATAATGAAGGAAACTGTTAACAACACTGGAAAATACACGGTCGAAAAACAAAGATTGAAGGCACAAGGAACGGAAAGAGATTCAACCGTCACTCTCTACAATAGACGAAGTTACTAGTTACTTTTAGTACATTAAAAGGTTTAATTGAAAATTTTAGCAACCATTAATCCAGGGGAAATAGCAGCTCGCCAAAGTTGCCTGGTTTATACAAAAAACGACGTCAAAACTGAGCAGCAAATCGACGTATAAGCATCTCGAAATTTTTACTACGCATGCTCAGATTCTGCGGCGATCTAGACGCAAGTACGGAACAAAATCTGTAAACATACAGTATGAATTTCATTTGTTAATTATTGCCGTTTAAATAACATTATCATTTGAATTATTGATTATTTTGTTTTTGAAAGTAAGTGTTCAAGCATACAAATCATATGACTGATATACATAATATTCACACCAGGAGAGTAGGTATTTTAGATTTAATATACCACCGTGAGCGCGGGAATATATCTTCTCCTCTGTATCAAACGAAAGTAACGAATATTAAAGTGAATCGACTGCCAAGATTTTCTGAACAACCAAACATATATGCCGAATTTGATAATGGATTTTATTGGTGTTTTATTAGAAGTGCTGTTAAAGGGGACTTAGTTGGAGTCGGCTGGAGTAGTAACAGAAACACTAGAGTAAGACAGAGTTCGGTGTGTGTGTTTCAGTTTGAGACATGCAATCCGTTGGATGAGAGAGATGATGTTAGTGCCTCACCCCATTACATTAATGAAATTTCAAAGAAATATAGCGTTTTAAAAGACATGATAATTACTGACACGGCTGATTTGCACTTCGAGAATCAAACTCCATTATTAATAGTTGGGAATTTTAATAATAAAAGAAGAAGTGCAGCTATTTTGACATCCTTCCACTGTGATAATATTCACCCAGCATATGAATGGAGAATTGAAGATCCTATTTTTTGTTGTGCGAGCCAAATGAACTCTGAAAATTTTGTTCTTGGTTGCTTAAATGGCTTCTACATATGTAAAAATCTCAAACTTAGTAAGAAATATCATTTGGAAGATGATGTTATTGCTGCCGACTTTAATAATGATGGCAATTTAGTATTCATTTCACGCAATCAAAATGGTATTCAGCTTTGTGATCTACGGGAAAATACTGACCGACCACGCAGAAGTAAAAAGTATATCAAAGAATCAGCTATGGAGGATTCATCCTTTGTTGCTAACCGAATGAAACTTTTGTCTGATCAAATAACTCTCATTGTTTCAGATAAAATTGGGCATTTAAGTAAGGTAAGGTTGAAATTTAATTTTATTCTGTTTTATATTATAAAATAAGTTATAACAAGTGAATTAAACTATTCATTTTTTAAAAATCACCTCGCCACCTTTAATATTAACTAATTTTATTAGGTATTACATTAAGCAAAAATGCAGTTTCAATCTGTTTGATGCAAAATAAAAAATATGAATCATTTTTTCAAAGAATTATTATGAATTTCATTCGATGCAAGTTTGCCATATATTACCTCTTGTATGATTTCTGTCTTATTATTATTATTACAATTATAAACTTTTTGTATTTATAATTTTCCTCAAAATTTTAGGCAATTTCTATTCATAAAAATGTAAGCCTATCTTATTTTATATTTTTCTTGTGTTTAATGTGTGTACTTGTAAATACTTGACTTAAGCTATGGGTCCCATGAAAAAATTTTGTATTATGAAGTTACTAACTCCCAAATTGTCTAACTTGAATATAGGTGCTTTTTCCAATTATTACTTGAGCTGTTTGTTTTTTTAAAAATTGAGTACATTTTTTTCTAAACCTTGCTGCAGGAATTGTATAAAAATTTTCAAATTAAATTCTACTATTTAGTCATAATTTTATGTTCAGCCAAACTATTGTATGAGTAATTTTGTTGATAGTGAAAGTAATTATAAATAATAATTCTGTTAGTAAATTTTATTTTATTTTCTTGAATTCTACTTTACTTTTCATTTTGACTAAAAGTATAAATCTATGTGTTAAGTATTTTTTAAAAAAATTATTTAGAATATTTATTATCTCACCCAGGACACCATAAACTTTCATCATAGATTTCTAAAATAATGTCTTTATTTTTTTAAAAATAATTCATTTTTGTATAGGCTAATTCTATCTGGTAGGCAATTATTTTATTTTCATAACTTTTAGTCCAAGAGGTCTTTCATAGTTAATAAATGGTATTTCCTGATATGTAATCAAAACTTTAAAATCATTCAAATAATTATATTGCAAAATTTTTGTTAATAGAAGAATTAACAAGATTAAACTTACCTTTGATTGTAACATTCAAAAGTTAAAATTATTGTTGTAATTTCTTGGCAATTCAAGATAGTAATCCTGAATATATTTCTGTAAATTCCATAAAACAGAAATATATATATAAAATTTGAAATTTTTAATATTTATATTATTTAAGCAGTTTGATTAGTTAACTAACAAATTTTGAATTATTATTTTTATATAAATTGTTTTTTAAAATAATATTAGTAATATTTTAAGATTTCTATTGCCTATAATATAATAGATTGCCACATTAGGAATATCTATAATACTTTTAGAAATAGTTAGTAATGAGCATTTATTAATTACAAACATTAACAGGGTGATGGCAATAGCAGTATTAAGGAAAATCAGTAAATTTAATTAATTTAGAAAATTCAGTAAAACGTAAAAATATTTATAAATAAGGGAAAATTATTGATTAAAGCATTTTATGCCTAAGATATATGTAATTGGCAATTTTAAGTTTTAATTTCTATGCATCTGAAGCTTAATGTTGCCAAAATGATTATAACAACTGCAGCCCAGGACATCTTCCTCTCAAGGATATAGTGACTTATAGGAATTTCATCATGATAAGAAAATACAGAAAGGAATAATAATTTTTTACAATAAACTTTTTTCAACTTTGCAATGATGCCATGTTATTATTAAAAATGATTATACTTTCTAAAGGAACAGCAATATTGAGAAAGAATTATCCATGAGTAATTACTATCACACACTCTTTGCAAGGAGAAAGATTTGTGACAGCTTTCAAATGGAGTAAATAATTTTAAAGAGTGAAAACAATTGATTTGAAGTGGAAAATTCATAAAACTAATACAAAAAATATAAAGAAAAGGAATTAAGTGGAAGTTTGAAAAGAAAAGGAGAAGAAGAATATCAATTTAAAAAAAATGAGGCTGCTTAAAATTAGTTTAAGTGTTGAGAAAAATATTGTAAGCCTCACAATTTTGCAAAAGAAGTCCTCTCCCATTTAAAGCTTTTTTTAAATCAAGTATTTTTATTGGTATTTTAATAATGATATTTCAATTTTGAATTTAATAAGTATTATGTATAATTTTTACCATTTTAAATATAATAAACGAGCTATTGTTAATAGTTACTAGAGTTATTATCTATTTATATCTTATGTTTGGTATTATTTGTATAATAAATGAATATAAATACTTAAGTAAAAAAAAGGAAATGTGTACTTTTATATTCATTTATAAAAGCATTAGAGCAATTAATTTATGATATGAAGAAACATAAACAAGAAGAAATATTTTGACATTTTTTTCTTATTTAAATCTTTGCTAATATATATATATATATATATAATTTGATATGCATAATTATATCGTTTTTTAATTTATGCTGTAATATGTTGCTTTAAAACTTTTGCAAAAAGCTTTTATTAGTTATTGTACTGTTTTAAACTTTTGAGCATAAGTTATAATAATCTTTACTGTTACATTGCAAAGAGTAATTTTAAAGTTCCTTAGAATTCTTCTAGAAGCAGACTATTTAACTAATACTCTGCTTTATTTTCACATTTAATAATTGTTAAAAAATTTGATTATTAGTATTTTTTACCTATGAGAAATGTTATATACCATTTAATTGTCTTCTTATCATCTCATTCAATTTTCAAAAATTTAAATTTTACTAATACTTTTTTAATGTTAAATATAACTTGTAAATTTTTTAACAATGTAATATGCAGACTTAATGATTATGAATAGGGGGAAAAACAGGTAGTAATGCAATTAGTAGCAATAGGTCAGAAAAAAGTTGCAGTTTTTCAATTTTTATGGCCTTCAGATTAACGAAAAGCAAGAAGATATTATTTAGTATCCTTTTCAAAAGTGTATTCATATTTTGTACCATTTTATTCTAAATATACATTCTCTTTTCCCAGTAATGCATTTTTATTTTATAATTATAAAACTATTTACAATTATTTGGAAGTTAATTCTTATGGAATTATGTACTTGAATACCATTTATGAATAATTATCAGATGTACTAGTTGCTTTATTCTAAAATTTAAAAGCTGAAAAGATCCAATTGGAGTAAAAGTATATTGAATGTAAGCATAAGCAGTACTTTCCATATTTTAAAAGAATAAATTGCTTTTTTTCTCCTTGTTACTTACTGAAATAGCCTAATTTTTCTTTCTGGCTAGTGAAATATGTATTTTTTTCCAGTTAATATATTTTCTTATTTTTTTAAAAAATACTGTGAGGCATTTTATTTACATATTATAATTAAGGTTTGTTTAGTACATAAATTCCCAAACTATGGGTCACGACTCACTAGTGGGTCTCGAGCAAATATTCAGTGAGCCCTGAAATATAAAATGAATTAGAACCGTGTTCAGCAGCATGCATCTGCAATAAATAAAGGAAATCGAGTGCAACCACGATCCAATAACACCATTGCTCAACAATTTTACAAAACTTTAGTGGGCAGAAGATGAATTAATTTGAAGAGTAGTTAGTAGTAAACACTATACTGTACTAATAGATGAGTCTACCGGCATTCAAGACCTGTCTCAACTACTTGTTTAGTGCGTTATATATGGCAAGATGACATGCTTGAAAATATTTTGTTCTGCAAGCCAATTATTCGTGGAACAGGCAAAAATTTTTTATTCCCACATAAAAGGAAAAAGTTAGAATGGAAGAACTGCATCAGTATGTGCACTTACGGTGCACAATCTATGTATGGAAAAAATAGTAGTGTGGTTACAAGATTTCTTGAAGAAAGTCCCTGTACTTTGTGGACTCATTGTAGCCTTCACAGAAAAGCACTTCTTTCAAAAGCATTAACCATTGATTAAAAATCTGTTCTAAATACAAGTTGTAAAAATTGTAAATCATATTAAAACAAAGGTCCTTGCAAACATGTTTGTTTCAAAAGCTGTGTGAAGAAATGGGTAGTCTTCATTCATCTCTTCTTCTCCTTCTGGAGGTACGTTGGTTATCAAGGGTGTAAGTACTGACCCAATCAGTGGAACTACGAAATGAAGTAACAATTCATTATGAAGGAAAATCAGAATATATTGAACATCTACTGAACGAAGAGTTCGTTCTCAAGTTAACATATTTGGCAGATGTTTTTCTCCAAGTTAAACGAACTCAACATGTATTTGCAAGATTCAAATGACCTTTTTGCAATTCGATAACATTCGAACGTTCATGGAAAATCTTATTTTGTAGGAGAGTTACATTAAGAAGGGTAAACATGATTGTTTTGAAACACTTGAAACCATTATTGTAAAAAACCAAGTGCAACCAAAGGTGAATGCACTGTGCAATTTCCACTCATTTATCATTGTTAAAAATTAACTTTGACACCTACTTCGGGAAAGAAGTGAAAAATCTCTAAAATTTGAATTGGATTTGTAACTCATTTTAGGACAAACTACCAACTAATATGTCAATAAAAGCAAGTGAAGAGCTTGTTGATTTATCAGGAGATACATCAACAAATAATATTTTTAGTCACTAACAAATAACGAAATTCTGGTTCTCGGTACTTCTGAACTTTCCTTGCCTGTTTGATGTAGCTATGAAAGTCCTCCTTTCCTTCACTACCTCATACCTAGGTGAAGTCGTATTTTCAGCTATGGTCAACATTAAAACTAACTGCTGGTAAAAATTGGAAGTATCAAATCTGCAATTAAAAGTAATTGAAATTAATGCTAAGAATGTAATGACAAAAAAAATAGAAATCAAATGCTATCCCTCGCATTGAAATAAACTTTTTCTTGTTTATTTAAGTAATAAATAAAAAAATTATAAATATATTTAAGTCTCCCCCCCCCCCAATCTTTTTATTTGAGCAGCTGTCCTCAATGGTATTGGTAACACTTTTTCCATAGTGACTGTTTTTTGAACTACAGTACAATTTAAGTAGCTTCATAACTCACGACTGAGCATTACCAGTATTTATGCCCCTTTTTCTCTAAAGCAACCAATAGGGGAATCACAAATTTCTAAGTTTTTGTTAGATGAGTCTGAGTTCAGTCTACTTTGGGAAAAACTGGTTTTAATAAATTGTTGAAGATATTTAATTTAAAGAAATATCATTGTAAAATGAAACTGCATATAATTTTATTTCTTTTCTTGTATAATTAACCATTGATAACCACAACTTAAATACTAGTAAATTCACATTCTTATAAGTAGGAGAATATTATTAAATGTGATTAATAACCCCAGATTTTCTTAGATGTTCAATTCTAATAACAAAGTGTATGAGATATATTTCAAAAAAAAAAAAATCTCTCATTTCATTTTATGTGAATTTCTAATTATCTTTTATTTTTTATAAAAAAGAAATTTCTATGGGGAAATATTTTTTAGATTCCAGTGTGAATTTTTGAAATGGATCAACTCTTTATGTTCTGTATTTCATTTTAAAAGACTAGGATGCAAATAAAAATTCACTCTAATATGCCCATTCAAAAACGGTGATATTTTTGAAAATTCATTACAAAAAGCATTTAAAATTGGGTTTATCCAAAATTAATTATAGTATTATATTTAGCCTGTTTGCTAATTATTAGATTTAGTTCTGAATGGTATTTTACAAATGGTAGTGCAATTTGCAGTATTGAATTTTTTAAATAATGGTTGTTTCTTTATGTTATCACTTTATCTTTTTGGAAAATGAAAAATGTGTATATAATTGCAATACAATTATTAATAGAGCTGACTTTAAAACATTGTTTTAAATTTATGAATAATTTTATTTTAAAATGAATGAATGAATGAGTAAATATGCATATTTATTTTTCAGATTGATTTAAGGATGAAGAGATCTGTGTTCCAGTACACCGATTATAAAAGCTTCCAATATAATAGACCTCTGAATATTGATGAAGATTTAGATTTGTTCTGTGCTGTAGGCAATGATAATTACTGTAGAATATGGTCCCTAAGTTCTGGGAAACTACACTGGTCTGACAAAATTCCACCAGCAAATTACAGAGGAGAACCACTCACAGCCCATGCATGCATTCTTTCTACTGAGAGACGATGGTTTGTTGCTATCATTCAGAATGATACTGTAACTCCCATTGTTCCTGATGAAGTTGAAATGATGTCCTTTCAACCTGAACCTATCTTACATCATTGATATTAT
>JAOUZG010050521.1:194944-209783 GCA_026289955.1 Argiope argentata | reverse complement strand
ACATGATGCTGTATCTGAGAATCAAGCGCTTTAATGTAGTACGTGTAGATGCTGCATTTAGATATCGTTTGTGGTACAGTAGGTTATGTATAGTTAAATCTGACAGTAAATGAGCTAAGAAATGAAGTAATGTATTTCAAATTTGAAGGAATTTAAGTAATTATGAAAACTTTCGATTTGAAAATATACTTTTCTCCCCTCGAGAATTAACCAGCAGCTGTTTTTTAAAATTTTAAATATGATTCTTATCATTTATTTTAGCCGAAGCACTTATTATTTTGCAAAAAAAGATAACTTATTTGAATAGATTTAACGTAAAAAAATACATTAGCTCATTTCAAGTATCCGTTTGTTGATTATGTATACATACAAGCATATATACATATTGTAAGAACTAAACATTATTGATATTTATTTAAATTTGAATTTAAAAAAAACTTTATGTATTTTTTTATTTTGTTAAATAAAATTCAATGTTAATACATATAAAGATTAAATCCTAAAACTAAAAATTATAATCACTTTAATAGATTCAATTTGTATTTTGTGCATCAAAATTATAATTCTTATAAATGTCTTCAGTGTAAGAAAATTATGAACATGTTCCTTCATAATAAGTTTTTGAAGAAAATTTCGCTCATTTCTTTTATCAATAATTTGAAACGCGGTAACGGTCATTAGCATTTTTCC
Organism: Argiope argentata; assembly: GCA_026289955.1. Taxonomy (NCBI): domain Eukaryota; kingdom Metazoa; phylum Arthropoda; class Arachnida; order Araneae; family Araneidae; genus Argiope; species Argiope argentata. The sequence continues at coordinate 209,093 of JAOUZG010050521.1, read as the reverse complement.
CACGGCAGCCTTTTAACATTATCAGAGATATGGAGTATCATTCTCACTTTAACAGTAATTGATTACCATATGGCGCACATTGTAAAATCGCCAAATTTTACATACAAAGATAAAAGTTATTATGTGGTACCCTTTTTAAGGCTTGAGCGCAAAAGACACCCTCTAATGAGTTAGCTCTAATGGGATTGAGCGCAAATGACACAGAACCCACCGGCCACCTGCCCCAACTATTAGTGTGTGTGTGGGGGGGGTCTGTTCCTGGAAAGAGCATCAGTGGATAAGGGACTTTCCCAATGCATGACTGAAATTGGCTTCGAGAGCGTCCATTGGACTGATCGTATCGATTGTTACTTTCTATCGTGATCCAAGACCTAAAATCGAAATATTAACCAATAAGAACGTGTCAGTGATTTGAATCACACCCATTTTTGAAAAGTATTGGTCACTGAGATTTGTGACTTTTTGATATTGCTTACGTAATAACCGTTTCTAAAATATTCGTCATCCCTATGCATAGGGTAGAGATGCATAATCCACCTTTTTTTGAGTAACAAATAATTTTGCTATTGCTATTTTTACATATTTGTTCCAAATATCTGTTATTTCAATCATATTATTAATTAAAATTATTAATTATAATTAAATTTAAACTTTATTAATTATAATTAATACTTAATTTACTAACGTAAGAAACAAGTGATAAAATTAATTTATCTATTTTAGCTTATTTTTTTAAATTCTTTTTAAATATTATTTATTTCATTTATTTATTAGAGTAAAGAATTTTCTTAAAAAATTGAATTAAAATTAAATGTCATTTCTTTAAACTTTTTATTTTATTTCTAAATTCTACCAATAGATGGCGCCAGCGAAGTAAATGAACTTGAAAGCCAACAGGCCATCTCTCGGAGGTCACGCTACTACTCATTTCACAGGCAGTAACAATGATCATAGAATAGCAGATTGTCCAATGCAAATATTGGGAAGTCAAGGTCGCTATAATTGAGAGGGAGGGGTGACTAATCACTTTACAGTGAAAATTATCGGAAAGTGAGAAGTCAGCGCTCCGATAGATTTCAGTGATATGCAATTCAGTGTTACGATTATTCCAGGAATACTAGTCGGGTCACTTTTCAATCCCTTCACAGAATTCTCCTTTTACCTTTATTACCGTTAAGTAGACGGAACCCTGAGGACACAAGGGAAGAATGCTTTGTGTTTCTAAGAGTTCCTTTCCTCCCCTTGGAGGGTCGGGGATCACACGATAGCCTTCTTTTATTTCAGAGCTGTCGACTCAGGCCGTTTTGAGATAGTATATTGTCAATACGGGGAGTTGTAACAATTTGCGATTTTAGGTTGAAAGAACACTATTCTTTGTACTCTTCTTCCACTTACAACACATTTGCCCGTAGCCAACTTTAAGATTTTACATTACTATAATTTAAGATTTTACATAAAATTGAAATCGACTGACTCCTTCAATGTCTTTTTGTCACATTCATTAAAAATTAAGACTATCGAGTATTAATTTTTAAGAATTATGAATACATTTTTTAAATTATTATTCAATACATTTTTCAGAGGTCCAAGGTAAAATTAACATTATTGAAATATCTACACAATATTACGGTTAATTTACTTAAATTTCAAATTGCAGTTTTTGATAATTCTATCTCATTTTTTGCTGTTTTTGACAACGAAGCATTGTTTAGTGTTTATCATGAGGTTTCATGGTGCATTAACTGGGGGATGATTAATTTTATATTAACAATTTTTTTAAAGTTGGTTATTTTTTACGCATTATACAATAAAGAGATCTTATATTCACTTTTGTGAAACATATTTTGAACAAAAAAAAAGGGTTTCATGTAAATCTTTCTCATAAAAAATGCATAGCTTTATGGATGTGATTTCAAAGATCGTTGTAAAAGAAATCCTTCCTTTCTTGTATAGAATTAGAAATAATCATTAGATAAATGGATTATTCTAAGCATAACTAATTATATATTCATTTTATCTATTTTTTGTATTCTTTAAAAAATATTTTGAAAAAATATATAACAACTTTTTTTTCTAAAATGTCTGTTTTAAATATAATTTTAAAGAATGGATGACGTAATATATTTATCCATTGCTCTGAAAAAAGATTCTTTTTAAATTAAATTTTTCCATTTCCAACATAGTTTGATACTTGGTACATTATTTACTACATTTAAGTGTCATAAATTTAGTAAAGATATTGTTTTTCATTTCTGGACAATAGAGGAAAATTAGTTCCTGCCACCTGGAAACAGCGTCACTGATGCTTATCGCGTCGTATTTTCGCTTTGTGAGAATAGATCATTATTTTTTTCTATTTCTAAGAAAAATTAAAATTACTTTATAATTTCAAAACGCAGCAATTCTCTGTGGGAATTGGAAATCGTTTTTCAATTTTTATGTATAACACTGCATAAAACTTGCTTAAAAATATATTTATAATTTTTGCTTTGATGAGGTTCTAGCTGTCATAAATCAAACGTGTCCGATCTTTTGAACTTATTAAAATTTTTTATACTTATTAAAACAATTTTTATTTTATATAATGGTAAAATTATTTCTCGAAATTATGGTGAAAGACTTATTTCCTACCCCCCCCAAATGTATATATTTGCATAATTTTTATATGGGATGAATTTATTTATTATTCTGCTATTAATTTGTGCGTGTGTATTTTTAAGAATAACTAAAACTGGTCTGATTTCATAGTATCGAAAAAAAGAGTGTTAAAATATTTTATAACCATTAATGAATTAAAATCTTAATTATTTACTCTGCCATTATCATATCACATTTCTTCATAGTAAAATTTCTCCAATACAAAGTTTGCTTCTCGTAGGGCTTAGGCTTTTAACATTAAAAAAAATTTCTATGGGTTAAATATCCTAATGCATTATCATTAAGTGAATGCATATATTCTTTTCTGTTCATAAAAATAAAGAAGAAAATAATTTGATTTTACAATTACATAATAACTAAGTAAGACTTATAAGATGTACAACTGCATTAAAATTCAAATTATAACAAATGGAATTATACAATAAGCGACAAGTTTCATAATTAATATCATTGCCTGGAATAAAATTTTAAATCAATTAAAAAATCCCTAGTGTCCATTTAAATGTCAGTTAAACACATTTTCCGAATACTTTATGAGCTTTCTTTTTTGCATAAAATCGCATAGTCTCCTGCGACTTTGCATTTTAACTTCATTTATTTCTTTGACATTAAGTCAGATAAATTATGTTTTAAGAACATTTTGAATTGAAATTTACAATAATCACAATCAAGATTAATGAATCAAACATATTCACCAGAGGTTTAAAAAAGAGATTCTTAAAAATTATCAATTTCAAATTTAGTAAATAATAAAATAAAATTATTCTCATACCAATTGTTTTTTTATTTAAAACTACAGCTTTTAAAAATGCAATAAGCCGAAAATAAAATAAAACTGCAATTATCAGAAAGAGTCGCACAGAAAAAAGCCTATTCAAATCTCCGCATGTGTTAGGTAATTGCCTATTTAAACGAAAGATATTGACCCTCTTTTTCAGATGGTTTTTCCCGGAAATGAAGTCATAAAAGGAAGTAAAATGAGTAGTAAACCCACGAAGAGGGCGAATGGATGACAGACCTCCCAAGCACAAAACATTTGCTTATTTTCATTAAACTTTTACCCACGCACCAATTTTAATCAATAGGAGTTTTGAACAATACTATGTTTCATATTTAACACACTTTGAAAAACCAATGGAAAATTATCTGAAATTTCATTTTAACCTCTAGCTTACGAGCGGTATAACTGCTGTACCAAGATTTTTTTTTACCTTTCCTTACGGGTCGGTACAACTGTTGTACCAGCAACTAGTTTGGATTTCGTTCCCCCATTTGAATTTCCGGCGAACCGAAATTGCCTCTAAAAATTCCCTTTCCCTTTGTGATACACCCCTTAGGGTCAGGAGGTTTTGCCCAGCTGTAGTTATAATCACTGTTGGCGCTAGTGAGTTTTGTGGACCCTTCTTTGGCGACATTTTTTTAAGTAACATTGATAAGAGCTCACGAATGAGTTTACATAACTTCATTTGTTAGTAGTACTCTATTGAAAATATTATTCTTTTCCCCCGTTGCTTAATTTTTTAACATTGTAAATTAATTTTTTAACTTAATGCAATTTTATAATAATATGCGTTTATAATTTTATTCAAATGATAAATATTTTAATCAAGAATTACTTGAAATTTCATTTTTGATGGAATGGTTTTGTGAAGATTATCGGCACCCTAGATAACTTGTAACATCCTTGAGCCAAATTCGTAGCAGTGCAGAAAAACTAAATTGAACCTCGCATTGGGTTTTTTTCGCCTTGTCATTATATTTTACATTGAAAAGTGACAAGACTGTTTTGTCTTCAAGCCTGCTTCCTTTTCCATGACTGGAACCTTTGGCATATATACCTCTCAGTCATTAATGTAATATTTTAACACAATATTAAAGAATTGGCAGCTTGAAATTTCTTTGCTTTAAAGTTTAATGCTTGAAAACGAATGACTTGTGACGAATTCATGCTAAAAATACATTTGGGTTTTGATTTTTAAGCAAGCTGTCAGTTTCATCATTATTTTTCATGATTTATGAAAACGGCTGCTTTAATTATCTATAATAATCATTCATTAAAAGCTATAATTCTAATTTTTAAAAATTGGAAGAGGCTCTTAAAATTTATCAAAAATAATAATTGGTAACTTTTTAGGCATTCCAAAATCAGAAGAGAAATCTTGATTCCTTCATTTTAATTCACTGAAAAGTTACTAGACATTTAAATTTTTCCAGAAATATTTGTACTGAAACCAAATAAATTAAGTGACTGCGCAAAAATGGCAGGAATTCTAGATTTAGTTTTAAGCATTTCTGAAAGATAATCTAAATAATCTGCTTGCAAAAATATTTGTAGTTAATAACAAATGCTGATCATTAGCCTTATTTATTAAAGAATTTTTAAAAGTTTTTTAATAACTACTTTTTAATATAATTTTTTTGCAATGAAATCTTATACATCAAATTCTAAGTAAACCATATATTATCTTACTTTGTTTAAATTAACCTTTTTTAATCTGGTGATTACCTTCAAATTAATAAATTTTTACACATAAAAAATTCGTTATAAATCGGCTGTTGATTGTTTAGAAAATAAAGCGTACTTTTCAGAAATATTTGTTATGAGTAATTGAAATTCTCGGAAAAAAATCACTATAAATTATAAGAAGCGACAATAGAACAAAGAAATGTTACTAGTAATTTATATTAAAAACCGTCCAAAATATGTTAGAAATAAAAATTATATCCGATTTCACAAGTTCAATAGATTGATATAAAAAAAATTCAAATCTACAAAATAGCAGAAAATCACCTGCTATTTTGCAGATATATTTAATTTACAAAATAGCAAAGGATTGTTATATGTGTTTTGTGCAAAGAAATGAAAATATTTTCAAAAAAAAATCAAGTATCACATTTATACGTGATATATAAATCGTTACATTTAATAAAGATAAATGAGTCAGAAGAAACTTTATAAGAATTAAATTTACAGCTTTAGTAAGGCTTGAGAAATTTATTTAATCACAAATATGATTGAAAATTGACAATAATTTGTTTATGTGCTGAATAACTATACCGCATTCATCTGAGTTACAAGTTATTTAATAACAAAATTTAATTCATTACTCTTTCATGCGCAATTAGTAAACAAATGTTCCAGAAAAAGAAAAAGAAGAAGAAAAAAACTGCGATAAAAAGCTTTTTCTAGGGGGCCAGAAGCAGTAAAACCGCAAAAAAGCAACCTGGTTAAAACGGAAAGGACAGATGACCAATTAACACCACGGGGAAGGGGAAAACAGTTGTTATCTTTCTTCACTGAATGCCCGCATTCAAAGTAACTTTTCCGAATTTCGGTTCTCGCAACCTAAAGATTAAATAATACTTTTCTAATGCCTTCACATTTTAGATCTTAATTCTTATAGAAAAAATTGATATGTTTTGAAGAAAATTGATTTAATTTTTTTTATATTTTCGTCTAATCATTTAAGAAGGCATCATTAATCATTTAAGAAGGTCTCAGTTCTCCAAAAATGAAGTTTATTTAATTTAAAAATTAATTTCAGTCTTCCTTCAAAACAATTTCTTTAGCAAATAATAATTTAGTGGGGGAATATTTGTACTCATAAGAAAGCTGAGAATTGCACATACATACATGAGTGCCCGGACAAAAGGCACGACGTATTTAAATTAGTATTTTTTATTCATATATATATATATATATATATATGTGTGTGTGTATGTGTTTAATACTTGAGAAAGCTTTACAATTTTTGCGTTAAATCTCTTAATTTTTTCCAAATGCTCTCAACCAATAACAAATTCTCAGAATGAAATAGTCTTATCTATAGTAGTTAAAGAATTGACAGTAGTTAAAATTTAGAATCATAATAGTTAGGATTTCGGACCCAACAAAATCGATTAACTTCCCTTTTCTCAGGTAACAATGTTCAGTATTATTAATTTCGCGTTGAGAAGATATTAATAAACTTCAGGCAAATTTTTTCTCCCTTTTCTCTTATTTAGAAACAAAATTATCATTAAAAAAATATTCAGCAAATTTCATGTTTGGCTCTGTAATGATGTACCAGGTATACAGTTTTCTTTTAAATCGGTATAAACTGTTTCATTTTAAATCATAACATTATAAATTTTATTATCCTTATAAAATATTTTTAAGACATTTTTATCGGCTATAAGTTTAGAATATAAAATTTCGAGCCATTACATTTGCACAAAATATTATTATTTTTAATTTGTAAAAGTATATAGTTTTTGAGAGACACAAACACGAATTTATCTATATCTTTCCTACACAATACCGATCTTTTAAAACGTGTTCTATGAAACACGGCTAAAAATTACGCAAAAGAGATTTCTTAAAAATGCAGTATATTTCTTAATAATGCAAATATTTGAATGTATAAGAATGTTGATTTGAATGTATTTTAGTTTTGATAATCAATATTTTATAATTAAGGAAATTTATGATTTTTAAAAATAGCTTCCATGCATTTCTTTTACTATTAAAACTTTCTCTGTTATAAAATATAAGTTCACTAAAAATAATATGTAGACAATAGAATATTGTGTATGCATGACTTATAATCGAAAGACTGGTGTCCTTCAGCAATTTATCTTCCTTTACTTTCAGAAATTTCCATTCTATTTTTTAACACCTTTGCAAACATTATCGTATCTAATACGCACATCGAATTATTAAATGTGCGAATTATTTCTTTATCACATTGCCAACCATAATATTTATGATATCTACACAAATTTATTGATATATACTTGATGCAAGCCTTTACATTCTCTATTAAATTTTAAAATAAACATTTAAATTTGCATGAATTTTTGTGCATCTTTCCGAAAATATTTTTATAAACCAATGAAGAGAAATTTATCATTGGCAATTAATTTAAAACTTTTCTTTTATTTTTAAAATAGCTTTAAAATAAACCATAATTCTGTCTTTAAAAACTGGAAAATCCTTCAGAGCAACGGAATTCTCAAGCTACCCAGAAACAGAAAATTTAATTATGCTAATATCAAATCGTTTCAATCGTGGAAACTTAGTAATTATGGTGTTTATATCCAGTTAAGAATGGATATAAATCCATGTGAAATTTGTTTGAAGTATTGAATATCGGCACAAACTGGTTTTAAAATACAAATTAATATTTTTCTGTGAAGATACATGAGGAAAAAATCTAGTTTTCGTAAGATTAGTCAAGCCGCGTATAGCTTCCAGCGATGGGGAGAGTAAACTCTTGGTGAAATAGGAAGCTCTCTGCGTGTGATCAAAGGTCCCACCGCCCGCAACAACTATTTGTGGGAGGTCTGTTCCTGGAAAGAGCATCATCAGCGGCCACCTGCCCCAACTATTTGTGTGTGGGGGGGCCTGTTCCTGGAAAGCGCATCAGTGAGTAAGGGACTTTTCAAATGCATGATTGACATCTGCTTCGAGAGCGTCCATTGGACAGATCGTATCGATTGTTACTTTCTATCGTGATTCAAGACCTGAAATCGAAATATCAACCAATAAGAACGTGTCAGTGATTTGAATCACACCTATTTTTGAAAAGTATTGGTCACTGAGATTTGTGACTTTTTCATATTGGTTACGTAATAACCGTTTCTAAAATATTCGTCATCCCTAGCATAGGGAAACTCCCTTACCCACTGATGCTCTTTCTTGGAACAGCCCTCCCACAAATAGTGGTGGCTGGCGGGGGACATTTGATCACACGCAGAGAGGTTCCTATTTCACAAAGAGTCAACTCTCCCCATCGCTGAAAGCTATATGCAGCTGTTCTCATTTTACGAAAAGATCTCTCCCGCATGTATCTTCAAAGAAAAATATTAATTTGTGTTTTAAAACAAGTTTCTGTCGATATTCAATGCTTGAAACAAACTTCTATGGATTTATATTCATTCTTAACTGGATATAAATACCCTAATTACTAAATTTCCTGGATTGAAATGATTTGATTTTAGCATAATTAAATTTTCTGTTTTTTTTTATCATGAGAATTCCGCTGCTCTGAAGAATTTTCCAGTTTTTAAATATAGAATTCTGGCTTATTTTAAAGCTTTTTTAAAAATAGAATAAATATTTTAAATTAATTGCCAATGATGAATTTCTCTTTATTGATTTATAAAAACATTTTGGGAAAGATGCACAAAAATTCATGCAAATTTAAATACTTTTTTTACATTTTATAACAGAGAATGTAAAGGCTTGCATCACGTATATATCAATAAATTTGTTTAGATATCATCAATATTATGGCTGGCGATATGATAAAGAAAAAAAATGCTTCGTTTGTTAAAATTTCGTGGATTTCAGAATTTATCGGGAAATAATTTACAATGTTCCCATTTAAGATATTCTTTTACTCTTTTTGCTTTAATTGATTTTCTTTAAAATATTTTTTATAGGAATGAACTTAAATAAATTAATAGTTAAAAATAATATTTCTTCTGCCTTTTTTTTCTTTCTTCTTCAAGATGTTTTAAGTGTATATAAAAGAGAATTGATATCATAAGACTCAAAAATTTAATCTGATGAATTTTCAAAAACACTATTTCAAGAAAATATCTGTAATGTATACCGAATTTTATTCAATCTGAACTTAAGATTTTAACCCCTTGACATACGAATTTGTTTTAATTAAATTGTTAGTTTAATTAGATGACGCATACTATCTTAAATATATATTGTTATCTACATTCTTATAATAATATAACGAGCATTTGAGATGTTGAAGCATTTTTAGGTGATTTTTTTCATTTTTAAATGCTTAATTCTGTTCACTTTGTTGCAGACTTAAAACTGAAATAATTCGATGCGCGTGTTAGACACGACAATGTTTACGAAGGGGTTAAAAAATCGAATCGAAATTTCTGAAAGTAAAAGATGATAAATTGCTGAATGCAACCTGCCTTTCGATTATAAGTCATGCATACTCTATATTCTATTGTCTACATATTATTTTTATTGAAATTATATTTTGTTTTCAGAGAAAGTTTTAATAAAAGAAATGCATAAAAACTATTTTTAAAAAACCATAAATTTCCTTAATTGTAAAATATTGATGATCAAAACTAAAATACCTTCAAATTTACATTTTTATACATTTAAATAAATTCTGCATTTTTAAGAAATCTCTATTGTAACATTTTTAGCCGTTTCACAGAAAGCGTTAAAAAAATCGGTATCGTGTAGGAAGGATATATATAAATGCGTGTTTGTGTCTCAAAAAATATATACTTTTAGGAATTAAAAAGTAATATTTTGAGCAAATGGAATGGCTTGAAATGTTATAATCTAAACTTATAGCCGATAAAAATGTCTTAAAGATTTTTTATAATGAAAATAAAATTTATAATGTAATGATTTAAAATGAGCCTATTTCTACCGATTTAAAAAAAACTGTACACCTTAACATTATTACTGAGCCAAATATCAAATTTGCTGAATATTCTTTATTAATAATTGCGTTTCTAAATAAGAGAGAAGGGGGGGGAGTTCGCTTGAAGTTTTCTAATATCTTCTCAACGCGAAATTAATAATAATTGACATTACTACTCTAAAAAAGGGAAGGTAATCGCTTTTTTTGGGTCACAAGTAATAGTTATTATAGATTCTGAATTTTAACTATTGTCAATTCTTTAACTACTATAGATAAGTCTATTTCATTCAGAGAATTTGTTATTGATTGAGAGCATTTGGAAAAAATTAAGAGATTTAACGCAAAAATTGTAAAGCTTTCTCAAGTATTAAACACACACACACACATATATATATATATATGAATAAAAAATACTAATTTAAATACGTCATGCCTTTTGTCCGGGCACTCATGTTTGTATATGTAATTCTCAGCTTTTTTATGAGTACAAACATTTCTGCACTAAATTATTATTTGCAAAAGAAATTGTTTTGAAGAAAGACTGAAATTAATTTTAAAAGCAAATGAACTTCATTTTTGGAGAACTAATCCCTTTTTATATGATATAGACGAAAATATATAAAAAAAATTAATCAATTTTTTTAAACATGTCAATTTAAAATGTGAAGGCGTTAGAAAAGTATTATTTAAAATGAAAATTCATTCAGATACTTTTCCATTTGTTTTTCAAAGTGTGTTAAATATGAAACAAAGCAATGTTCATAATTCCTATTGATTAAAATTGGTGCGAGGGTAAAAGGTTTGCTGAAAATTAGTAAATATTTTGTGCTTGGGAGGTCTGTCTTTCATTTGCCCTCTTCGTGAGTTTACTTCGCATTTTTCATCCTTTTACGACTCCATTTCCGGGAAAAACTATCAGAAGAAAAGGATCAATATCTTTCTTTTAAATAAGCAATTAACGAACACATGCGAAGATTTGAATAGGTTTTTTCCATATGACTCTTTCTGATATTTCCAGTTCTATTTTGTTTTCGGCTTATTGCATCTTTAAAAGCTGTAGTTTTAAATAAAAAAAAAACAATTGTTATGAGACTAATTTTATTTTATTATTTACTAAATTTGAAATTGATAATTTTTAAGAATCTTATTTTTAAACCTCTGGTGAATATGTTTGATTTATTAATCTTGATTGTGATTATTGTAAATTTCAATTCAAAATGTTCTTAAAACATAATTTATCTGACTTAATGTCAAAGAAATAAATGAAGTTAAAATACAAAGTCGCAGGAGACTATGCGATTTTATGCAAAAAAGAAAGTTCATAAAGTATTCGGAAAATGTGTTTAACTGACATTTAAATGGACACTAGGGATTTTTTAACTGATTTAAAATTTTATTCCAGGCAATGATATTAATTATTAAACTTGTCGCTTATTGTATAATGCCATTTGTTATAATTTGAATTCTACATCTTATAAGTCTTAATAACTATTTTATTGTAAAATCAAATTATAAAAATTATAATTTGATTTTACAAATTATAAAAAGAAAAAAAAATTTCTTCTTTATTTTTATGAACACAAAAGAATATATGCATTCACTTATAACAATGCATTAAGAAATTTAACCCATAGAAAAATTGTAAAAATGTTAAACGTCCAAGCCCTTCCACGGTAAACTTGCAGAATATTGTAGTATAATAAGACGATCAATAAAAAAACTTTTTAAAAATGTAATTTAGTAAAAACCTTATTTTTCTGGAGGTTACGAGAAGCAAACTTAGTATTCCCAGCATTTTACTATGAAGAAATGTGATATTTTAATGGTAGAGTAAAAAATTAAGATTTTAATTCTTTAAGGGTTATAAAATATTTTAAAAATACTATTTTTTCGATACTATGAAATCAAACCAGTTTTAGTAATTCTTAAAAATACACAAACACAAATTAATAGTAGAACAAGAAATAAATTCACCCCAAATAAAAATTATGCAAATATATAATTTTTTTTGTTTCAGGAAATAAATTTTTCTCTCTAATTTTGAGAAATAATTTTATCATTATATGAAGTAAAAAATGTTTTAATAAGATTAAATTTTCTTCAAAAAGTTCAAAAGATCGGACACGTTTAATTTATAACAGCTAGAACCTCATCAAAGTAAAAATTATAAATATATTTTTTAATCAAGTTTTATGCAGTGGTATGCATAACAATTGAAAAACGATTTCCAATTCCTACAAAGAATTACTACGTTTTGAAATTATAAGGTAATTTTAATATTTCTTTAAAAAAAGAAAAATATATATATTCTGACAAAGCGAAAATACGACGCGATAAGCAACAGTGATGCTGTTTCCATGTGGCTGGAATTAATTTTTATCTATTGTCCAGAAGGGGAAAACAATATCTTTACCAAATTTGTGACACATAAAAGTAGTAAACAATGTAGCAAATATTAAACAATGCAGGAAATGGAGAAATTTAATTATAAAAGAATCTTCTTTCAGAGCAATGGATAAATGTATTACGTTATCCATTCTTTGAAATTATATTAAAAACATGCATTTTAGAAAAAAAAAAGTTTAAATATTTTTTTCAGAATTCAAAAACCTGATAAAAATGAATATAAATATAAAACGAATGTGCATGAATATAATATTAAAAGGAATGATAGTTATGCTTTGAATAATCCATTCACTAATGATTATTTCTAATTCTATACAAGAAAGGAATGATTTCTTTTACAACGATCTTTGAAATCACATCCATAAAGCTATGCATTTTGTATGAGAAATATTTACACGAAAGCTTTTTTTTTCCCAAAATATGTGTAACAAAAATGAATATAAGATCTCTTTATTGTATAATGCATAAAAAATAACCAACTTAAAACATTTTAATACACAATTAATCATTCTCTTGTTAATGCACCATGAAACATCATGATAAAAATTAGACAATGCTTCGTTGTCAAAAACAGTAAAAAATAAAATAGAATTATCAAAAACTGCAATTTTAAATTTAAGTAAAATAAATCGCAATACTGTGTTGATATCTCAGTAATGATAATTTTACTTTGAAATACTGAAAAATGTATTAAATAATAATAATAAAATGTATTCACAATTCTTAAAAATTAATACACGATAGTTTTATTTTTAAATGAACGGGCCAAGAAGACAATGAAGGAGTCAGACGATTTCAATTTATTCACGATATTAATGTAAAAGTTGGCTATAAGCAAATGTGTTGTGTAAGAGAAATAAAAAGAGTAGCTGATTCCTTTCAACCTAAAATCGCAAATTGTTACAACTCCCCGTATTAACAATATGCTATCTGAAAACGGCCTAAGCCAACAGCTCTGAAAGAAAAGAAGGGTATCGGGTGATCCCCGACCCTACACAGGGAGGAAAGGAAATCCTAGAAACACAAAGCATTCTCCTCATGTGTCCTCAGGGTTCCATATCTTTAACGGGAATAGAGATAAAAGGAGAAATCCGTGAATGGGTTGAAAAGTGACCGCACTGGTTATTCTTGGAATAATCGTAATACTGAATTGCTTATCACTGAAATGTATCGGAGCAGTGACTTCTCACTTTCCGATAATTTCACTGGAAAGTGATTAGTCACCCCTCCCCTCAATTGTAGCGACCTTGACTTTCCAATACTCGCATTCGACAATCTGCTATCATATGGTCATTATTATTGTTGTGACATGAGTCGTACCGTCTCTGGACGGTCACACGTGACCCCAACAATGGTCATCCGCTTATTCATTTCGCTGGAGCCATCTATTGGTGGAATTTAGAAATAAAAAAAAATTAAAGAAATGACATTTATTTTTAATTTAACTTTTTCAGAAAATTCTTTAATCTAATAAATAAATGAAATAAATATTCTTGAAAGAGAATTTAAAAAATATGTTAAAATAGATAAATTAATTCGATCACATGTTTCTTACATCAGTAAATAAAGTATTAAATATTATTAATAAATTTTAAATTTAATAACAATTAAATTTTTTTAATTAATAATATTGTAGCGAGTGAAGGTCGCGGTACGAACCTGCGACGTTTGAGCCCGTAGCAGAG
>JAOUZG010050521.1:182907-194934 GCA_026289955.1 Argiope argentata | reverse complement strand
AAAAAAAAGGTGGATTATGCATCTCTAATCCCTACCCACTTTTGAAAAGTGTGGATCACTGAAATTTTTGATTTTTTGATATTGGTTACGTAATAACCATTTCTAAAATATTCGTCATCCCTTCTTAAAACAGAATCAAATATCCAATAAAGATTCTGTACTATAATAAACGGAACTGTATACAATTTTATAAATGACAACCATCCGTCTGTAAATTTCTAAGAAAAATTTTGATAAATTTAATATTTGGAGATAGATTTATTCTTAAATTTTCAATAAACAAAAAATATCGTTTTTTTCTTTAACTTTTTAACCGTTTTAATATGTTTAAAATTCTACTTCATTTCTATCCATTTTTTAGATATTAAAATATTTCTTGATCATTAGAGGCAAAGCCAAATAAGCTGTTCCATTCATCGACAAATATTGCCACAATTTTTTAAAAACTTAAATTCGAATGAATTCTAGTCGCTTTTCTCTTCTCGCATTTCCTTTTAAACGTGGCTCTGCATTTTCTTCATAATTAAATCCTACTATTTTCTGTATGAATACTGTGGTACTGTAGATAAATTATAAGATAAGATAACTTGAAAATTGAAATTTTCAGCTTTAACTTTTTGCTCAAAACATTGACAAAAAAGTTCTGTAATTTTAAATTTTGACTTAAATAAATTCTTTGCTTATCAAATTATCAATGTGCGGAAAGCTGTTATTATTTTTATTGTAAGCTTTATGTGCACTCTAAAGTTATTTCAAACTATCCTCCCCCGATCAAAATGAATAACTTGACAAGTGGGGTCGCAGACATGTGGCTCTGGTTTAGAAAGATCTTAACAACCCCCTCAGGTCACCCCTCGATACCGATTGTAACCCACGTGGGTCAAATACGGATTCATATCTCATTCTTGTGCTCACGTGTTCGAATCGTTGGTTGCAACGTCCTTGCTAAATATTTTGATTACAAAATTTTTTGACATTTTTAAAAAGATTGCATTCAACTTGAAAAAAAAATGGATCTATTTGAGAGAAGTTCACACTATAAAAAATCTCACAGAAAGGAAAATTGCACATTTTTAAATCCATGTAAAGGTAAGTACATATTTGGTCTCATTTTTAATTTAAAAAAAATTATAATTAATGTTTGTAATTTCAATGGAATGCTAGTGTTAAAGAGTAATGATTTGCTATGATTGGCATAAAATAATTCAATTTTAATGTTGTTGAGGCTAATGTGTTACAAATTTACATTTCTGACTTGGTAATTTATTTCTATTTTGTTAATTTAATGATATATTTTTTCTTGATTCTAGTTATAATATTAGTTAATTAGTGTAACTATTTTGAGTTAATTTAATATCAGTATAATCATTTATAATATCTGTTGAGTCTACTCACATGGATTAAATTACTCTATTTTACTCACTCTATTTTAAATTACTTTTTTCTATTCATACTAAATTTCATTCTCTTTCCAAGAATTATTTTTTAACAATACTGTTTTAATAAAATCTTATATTAATTTTTTAAAAAAGAGAATCTACTGATGTTACTTTTATTTGGAAGTTATCTTATTTAATCTTTTTTAATTAATAATTTTAAAAAAATTTTTTAATCCTTTCCTTCTTCAAATTTAAAAATTTGTAATTTTTGTAGGTTGTGATCATTTTTCCTGCTTTACTTTGTATCTATTCTACATTCTGAGTCTTGCAAATAAAGTCCAGCATGCTTATTGTTTGCAATTTTCTTTTGAAGAAATAAGGTATTTCTTTTCTTTCTTTATATATATTTTAACAGTCTTTTCTTCTATGGAAAATGACAAACTGAATTAAATAAAGTATTTCAAATTGAAGATGCTATAAAACTGGAATTTTACTTATAATTCTATAGTATTAAATTGTCAATTTAGATATTTCAATAAAATAAATAAATTTTGATCATTTGTTCAAAGAAAAAAAAATGCTAGTATAGCCAAATTCTTGCAATTAAAATTATTGTAGAATTGAAATGTATAAATCTTTTGTAGCACGTATATAACTGAATGTAGATAATGGTTGTAAATTTTTAGTCTAAATTAATGTATCTGATCTTGCTTGCAATTTACATAATCTTTTTACAATACAGAATCTCCCTTCTGTTTATTGGATAGCATCCAAATTATGTTTTATATAATAGAGTATGAAAGTCAATGTGATCCCTCTTTATATTAACCTGTTCCAATTCATAAGTAAGTTTAATTTATGTAGAATCTGTTATTCCATTTTGGTTGACTTTTATTTCTAAAGCAGCAGGGCTCTTTTTGGCTAAGCCTGATAAAGATATAATTATGTGTATATTATTAGATTGAATATATATAATATAAGGTTGGGGGAAAAAATCTATTTTTTTCTCAATAAATGGCTGTAAAATGATAATGGATTTCTTTTTCCCCAACCTTTTATAGTGGTGTTATCGTACTTATATTGGCAAAATTTGACGATTTTGATGAGGAGAAGTGTTAGGTTATGATGTATCTCTTGATTTGTGGATAGTTCAATTCGTGATTGATATATTAAGCAAAATACATTTTTTATGTAAATAATCTACTAAAGCATTTAATAAATATAAATACTCAATTTCTTTTAATAAACATAAAACTTAGAAATTTTCTTAATAAAGGAAGAAGAAAATAAAAATTTTGAATTTATATTTTCTTATATATAATTATTTATTTAATTAGATGTTTGTTTAGAGCAAATTAAGAATTGTGACACCTACATCTTTTTTTAACATATAAATTTAATTGCATATTATCAAGTTTTGCATTTTACTTCTAAACCCATATTAATTTATATCTGTCATCTTTAACTATAAAACAAAGATGTGGGAAGGAAAAAAAAACTTATTTAAAATAATTATTCCAATTTAATGTCTTCTTCTTCTTCTTCTTCTTTTTTTTTTACCAGAGAAGATTATTTTTCTCTCTGAGTACTGCTCCTCTTTTCCTTTTATTCCAAATTCTTCTGTACATTTTCAATGCAACTTAAATCTGTTAATATTATTATTATTAAAAGTGATAAAGAAATAATAAATAAAATCTTTCAAATGTATCTACAGTAATGTGGATTTTTTAATATTCAGAATGATTTCTTTGGCAGTTTTTTACTTAGAAATGTTGGAAAGAAATTTCAACATTATTTTGTTCGTATTATCCTTGTAGCATTAGCCTTATAAGCCAGATAACATCTACAATACCTAAAGTTGACTTTATATTATGGTCATGTTACTTGACTACTGGCCCCAGCATCTCAGGTTCATATCATGACTTTCACTCTCTACATTGGTGACCTTGACAATGCAACCTTCCGCAACAGTCGGGGTACCATCTACCCACAGCAAAATCGTCAGACTCGACATAAGCAAAGCAATCAAACAAAAAACTGTCTAACTCACTTGACGGACAAGCAGCAATTTTCCATAACGCTTGGTGCAATACAAAATCGTTTTCTTCTTTGCCGACTCACTGGTGGGAGAGTACTGTAGCGTTAGCCTTATAAGCCAGATAACATATACGTTGCTGAAGTCGACTTTTATATTATGGTCATGTTACACAGCTACAGACCGTAGCGTCATGGGGTCATGACCTTCACTCACAACATCCTATTTAAAATCATGAAAAGGAAGCTGTTACTTAGAAGGGGTACCCCCATTTAGTAGTTACAAAGAACATCATAAGTGCATTAACATTGGGAAACACCATCACTTACATATGGATAGATGTATTAATATAAATTACTTTTCTTTCTTACCTTTGTACTATGTAAAGAAAAATACTGTAATTGTTAAATCTTGGTTCAAAAATTATTTTATTTTAAAAAAGTTTGAGAAATGCAGTTCAAATAAGTTGAATCTGCATCAAATTTTGGATAACATTTATCCAAGGGAATCTTAACTATTTATCAACCATGTACACTTTTATATGATTTGATTGTCGTACTTGGAAAAAGTTACAGATCATTTGAGTTAAACCCAGAAGAAAATAGGTAATTTTCAGTTATATATATATATATATATATATATAAAATTACATTTAGCTTTTTAAACAAATTATTTATGATTTAAATATTTCCTATATTTGATCTTAAACATGATTTCGCACATTTTTATGCATTTTTTTTTCAGAGAACCTAACTGTTAACACATGGAGGCAAAGACCCAATTATTTTGTTGCTGTGCAGATAACAAATCACAGAGTATGACAATATTATTTGAGTAATATTGAAAAATATGCCCATTTTATTTTAAAAGATATTACTTAATCTAATTTAAAATTATCATTATAAATTTGTAATTTCAATTTGGCTATCTGTAAATGTTTTTTGCTGTTTATGTTTAATATATTTTATCCTATATTGCTGATTATGCTTAAAGTTTTTTTTTTTTTTCATTTGTGTGATGGTCATCATGCTAATAATTTTTGAAAATCTATCTTTTTTTACTGTTTGAAAAGCTTTAGTTGTAGTTTTTTTACTGTTTGAAAAGCTTTAGTTATACTTTTTTTACTGTTTCTTGCTTTAGTTTTTTTTAATATATATTTTTGGTAGTTTTATATTAAAACTTTTGTTAAATTTCCTTATCTTTATATTAGTTCTTAATTTTTATTTAATGATGAGTTTTGACTTCATAATTTTAATTATTCATTTGATTGCTTTAAAAAAAATCAAGTCAGTTATTAAATATGTATGATATTGCGTTCGGATAGATCTTGTGTTTGAATAAACTCAGTAGAATGCAAGATTTCCAAGCTTCTTTTTATAATTCATGCTTTTCAAATGGGATTTTTGCTTTATGTATTATATTTGGGGGAAGGGACGAAAACTTGATAGAATGACCATTCCCCCCCATAAAAAATATTGTACTAAGTTTTATTGTATTATAAGATGTTAGATAATAAGTGCATACACAGGATGAATATTGCATTGGATAAAAATAAAGCTTATCTGTGAATGCTAAATTTAATTTACAAATTTAATATGGAACTACAGTTATTCAAGTTTATATGACAGTTTTATATATGCATAGCCAATGTCAGTGCAGTATTCCAGTTTTTTCCCCCTTTTTAATCTCCTATTGATGAGTCCAACATATCAGTAATCCATTGCTTCAATTGTTTGAATCCCAGGAAGTGAAGACTTAAAGGTTTTGTCTATAACAGGACCCAACAGAAAAACATTCTGAGGGCTTTAATCTGAGCATTTAAATGGCCAAGAAAACAATGAATATGACTTGGCTCAGCATGTCTAATCCAGCAATAATCATTCAGGTATTGATGTACTTTGATATATGCAAATATTCCATTGAAAAAAATTAAGTGAGCTGGATTTAGATATTATAAAAGAATGAATTGTAGAGGGCAGATGTACTGCATCATTACCAACATGGAAGGAAATTAAAAAGGTGTACAATCTAGAATAATTTCCTTAAACTTTAATTTTTACCTTGCATAGCATATTTTAAAATTTATTCCACTAATTTATTAGTTTGATATTCTGATTCCAGCAGAATATTTTTTAACTGTAATTTTTATATTACTTATTTTCTGCATGCACAAAACTATGGGAAATTTTATGAAAATATTTAAATATTACTCTTAAAACAAATGACAGTACAACTGGAAAGCCAAAACAGATTCGGTTCAACTAGTTTATACATTGTTTGAACAAACTTATAAGGCCCTAGACGAATTTATTGATGCAAATAACGATATTGCAGTAGTATCCAAAGAAAAAAGTGTATTGGATTTAATACAAGAAATGCCATTTATCTTATGCATAATATAGTTTGAAATATTGTTCAAAATTAATACTACCAGTAAAATATTTCAAGCAAAATTAATTTGTTTTTGATTGATGTAATTTAATTTGATCAATAAAATTAAAACTGAAATTGAAAATTTAACACAGTTGTAAATGAAGCAAAAGAGATAGCATATAATTTGAATATTTCAAAACATTTATCTGAAAAATGAATTGGATAAAGAAAAAAAAATTATATTCCAAAATAGCGGAAGATGTAGCAAAGGATGGATTTATTTTTAGAACTGTAATTGCTACTTCTATTGTACAAACAAAAAATATATTTAAAAGCATTTCAAATGAATCACTGATACAAAAAACTTGAGATAAATAGGAATTACAAAAATGTTTCAAAATCTTTGTAAAATTTTATAACAGCATTGTAAATATAAATCTAATTAAAAAAAATTGGTTTGCTATGGGATTTGATTGTGAATAAAAAGGATGTAACTAACTCAAGACATTCTTCAGTACTTATTAAATAATAATTATAATGAATTATATTGTGTTGAAACTTTTTGTTGATTTGCCAGTTACTATACTGGGTATTCATTCAGCAAATTAAAATAATAAAAGAATTTTTTTCAGTCAAGCTTGTATTCAGAATACTTAAATTTGTTTGCTGTATTAAGCAGGGCCTTTGATTCTGGGCTGACTAGTGTAAAAATTTAATTAATAAAATTGCATTGAAGTATAATTACTCACTTTTTAAATATTTAAGTAAGAAATTAAATGCAACTTAAAACATTTTGCTTATTTTTTATGCTTTGTAATTTTTTATTAAATTTTATTAATATATTTTTTAAAGATTCAAGAAAATATAAAGCGAGTGCAGCGTTACATTGTACAGCAGGATAGGCGTCTTCATGAATGTATGAATGCAATACCTACCTTGCACATTACTTTGATGGTGATGAATATAAATAATGAAGATACTCATAAAAGGTAGTATTCAATTTTCAGTAAAGATAGCATTGATTTTAATTTAATCTTACTTTGCTTAAGTTTTATGTTGTTTTAATCAACTTTCAGGGCCTTGAAGGCACTCCATGATGTTTATGATGAATGTAATGAAATAATGCTCAAGGACCCATTACAGCTAGAATTTTCTGGTTTGGGACATTTCAATGATCGAGTAAGTTTCTTAAAAAATTATGTTGTCTTAAGATGGATTTATTTGACCATATTTTTTTTTTCAGTTTAAAAAAATTAAAATTTTTTTTAAAAAAAAATAGATGCTAAAGACATGTCAGTTGTCGTTTGAATTAATCCATTAAGTGTTAAAAATGTCAATTTTAACACTTAATGGATTAATCTTACATACATTAACAATCCAATCTTAAACATTGCAGCTACTAATTTTTATTAAATAAAATTTTCATCATTTGTCAGAAAATGATCTAAATATTGTAATAATAATGACTGTATAAATTTTATAGTTTATATTATTTGCATGCTGTATGAAAGTTAAAGTATCACCACTCAAACATCACAACATTCCTTAAGAATATTGCATATTTCCATATTATAGTTTAAACCCTATTATATTCATGGGTTATTATTGTAAAAATTGGTCTCATTAATATTTAAATTTTTCTATTGTTTAAAAATATAATAATACTGAAAATTAAGTTAAATTTCTTAACAATAATTTTATAATCACATCTGTTTTGATTTATAGATTAATGGCTAAATTCTTATTTGAATATTTGATGTTGGAGGAAATCTCTGAGATTTTTTCATCCAATCAAAATGATATTTTAACATGCTTAATTTGTAAATCTAATGATCCTTTGAAAAGTTTTTGGCTGCATCATTATTATTAAAAAAAAATCGTTTTGAAAAAGTTTATTTTGAACTTGCACATTAGCTTACTTTAAGAAACATAACCAATCAAATGTTGACAAATTGTGAAGACAAATCTTGAATATTCTAAAAAATAAATATTATGGGTATTGTTAGACTGTTAAATTTAAATTGAATAGTTAAATAGAAGTTAGTGTTCTGTCTCATGGATGATATTTCTCTAAAATTATGATAATGTTCATTCAAAGTTATTGATTATTTTGCTGCATTTTAAAAGTTGATATGTAAAAGAATATAACATCATTGATAAACTGCTGAGATGAGATATGTTTTAATGAATTTCATTTTAAATAAATAATTAACATTCTTTTTCTGAAATTTTGTGTTTAAAACAAGATTTATTATTTAAAATAAGTTCTTAAGAAGTTAGAAATGCACACTACATAATTTGCCTTATAATTGAATTATTTCTGCTTTTCTTGTACGATTTTCGATTTATTATGAATTATAGATGCTTTCACTTATTATTTTAGTTTGTTTTAAAAAAAAAATAACTTTCCTTCCTTCATCAAAACAATTGTAATTTTTTTTTCAAGAAACAATATAAATGATTTTTATGTGTATTTTGTTTAAGGAGCACTATCCAGAAATTTAGCTTTTTAGGATACACATATAAGTAAATAATGTGAAAAAAAATCACTTGTAGTAATAAAAATCTCTATTATTTTTTAAAAATTAAAATCCTATTTTATTACGGGTGGCTATATCTGACTATATGAACTATGTACTTAACAACATCACAAAAATGATAATAAGCTAATGAAAACTTTAAATTTCTTATACACTGACAAAGTGTTTCAGAAAAGGGGGGCGCATTTCATAATGTTCACAAATGTTCAAATGAATTAAAGATCTTCTAGAGAAAAAAGAAAATCAAATATTATGCAGGATTGAAAAAAATTAACTTATATAATAATTAAATTTGCCTTTTTGTAAATAGAAGTAAAATATTTAATATTAAATGAGCGATAAAGTGAATAGAATTTATATAAAAGGTACTTATTATATTTAAAAAAATGAATAATTATCACATTAAAAAAGTATCAAATATTGGATTCTAAAAGTGCAAAATCAAATGCAAAGTAAAAATAATGTTGTAAGAAAATGTAAGCCATAACAACTGTCTGTCCATAACAAGATCTCTGGCTGACAATCGTCTATGTTTACGGTGGGCGTTATAGAAACAGGTGTCGATAGGGAGGATCCATTTTGAATGGGTGGAATCGGACGGAAGTCTGGGGGTTATTCTTTATCTTGGGGAAAAAATGAAGCTATAAAAAACTATTACTCATTTGTCCTCTCGCTTTAGCCACAATTGTTCGTATCTTTATATTTGCTTAGCTTACTTCTTTTATATTTTATTGATATTTTCTTTGGTTAATATTAACTGCATTTCATTATTTAATGATTTTTGTCTCTTGAATTTTGAGATCCTTTAAAATGCCTTTTTGATTTAAGAATGGAGAGACTTTAAATGGAGAGGCTTGTGCTCTCACCTTCCTGTTATTTTAATAGCTTTCCTTAGATAGGATTACAAGAATTTAAAAATGTATGCACATTTAATGTAAGTTAGAAAGATTAAAATATTTAATGACATTTCTTCTACTCATGTGCACTGACTACGATAGTAAAACAGAGACAGATAAGTACTTTTAAGCGACATTGATGGGCTTTGAGTAGAAAGGTATAGGACAATAGGAATGAAGAATTTTTAACACTGAAAAGATAAGATGAATGCAGGAAATTTATGGATCCTTTATTGCTACACAGCTCATGACGGCTGATATACATTGAAAAGAAAAGCTCATTTATAATTTTATTATTTGAATTGACAATTTGTGAGAAAAAGTTTTCTCACGAATTGCATAATATCAAAAATATTTTTTGGAGAGGTTTTAAGCATATTTAACAATGGATATTTTACTTTGTAACAGAATAAAAGCAAAATAATTACAATTATTATGTTATTTTTTTATGTTGAATTAGATTACTTCGTGTTTGCTGCAGAGAATTTGATCTTAATTAGTTTAATAAATTTAAAACAAATAAAATGAAAATTAATTTTTTTGTCATACAAGATTCTACTTAATTTTTTCTTCTTGTGCAGTCGTTAGACATATAAATTATTATTCAGTTTTTCTATTTAATTTGCAGTGTTCTTTCTATACTATTCTGTATTATTCCGATAGGAATTTCTGTTTTATTCTGATAGGAATAATATATATTTTCAAAATTCCAAGTACACAAATGATTTTCAGCCCAGTGAACTATTTTTCGAATTTGCTTTCGAAAATTAAAGGCAATATATCAAATACCGCCTATTAGGCGCTAAACGCGCCAACGAAGAAACTTGATTGAATTTCTACCTTTGTGAAATGGACTCTTCTTACAGTAACCTGTTTCTATAACGCCCGCCATAAACATAGACGATTGTCGGCCAGAGATCTTGTCTTGGACAAACAGTACATAGTAAAACTAATTATTGTTTATGCTTGCATTCATTCTTGACACACACACACACACTAAACCTACTAGATAGATATCAGAAGTTGGCTAGACCCCAAAAGAGCATAATAGATTATATTAGTCTTTTATTCATTCTGATATTTTACAAATACTAATACAATTGAACTTAATTATTACATCTGAATTTAGAGTTATAATTTTTGGATTAATTTGAAACATTTGTTTTTTATAATTCCTTTTAATTCATATACAAGGAGAAGACCTTTTTGATTTGGATATAAGAATTTCTAGAAAATCATTGTAATTTTGCACTAATATAAATTTGATTGTAAAAAAATTGAAGGCTTCAATTCAATCACTAATAGAAGTTAAAATTTCATAATGCATTTATTTTAATTCATATTTATTTTGAGTAAGAAAAATATTAGTTGGATATTTAATTTATGTGGGAATATATATTAAAATTCTAAAAATGTAATATGCATATTACAGTTATACATCAGAATTTGTATTTTGACATTTTTGAAACATATCTACTATTTTTAAACTATATTTCTTGCAAATTCTGATTAAGTACCCATAGTATACAGTGCTTTTCCATGGTATTTTTTTATTTTGAAGAAAAGTCAAATTTTATATTTTTAGTTATGATATTTTAGCTATATGTTTTTATTCTAAAAGATGATAGTATTTAAAGTTTTTTTAAAAATTGTATTTCTAGGTTCTGTTTGCAAAAATAAAAAAGGATTGGCAGTATGGAAGATTTTGTGCTTTAGCAGAAAGTATTAAAAAACATTTTACTGAGGCCAATATTTTTTCTTCGGATTCAAGGCCATTTAATCCTCATTTGACTATTGCCAAAATCAATTATTCTTTGAGGGAAACAAAAGTAAGATAACATCAAGGGTTAAAATTGTTATTAAAGTAATTTGAAACTAAACATTTTTTAACAAGATGAATTTAAATGTATTATGCTTATATTTACATTTGTATTGTTCTGTCTCTTAAATATTCATGCTAATAAAATTCTTATTTGCTCTCATTAATTTGTCGAAACAGTATTGTGATTTATTAAAGATTCATTTTGTCATTCCTTTTTGAAATGTTAAAAGTAATATATCTATCTTACGTTGCAAATGATAATTATGTAAATGTTTTAATTAAAAATATATTTTATAAAAATTTATTTTTAGTCTTAATTTTTATTAAGTGAGAGAGCATTTATTTGAAAATATTGTCACGATGACTGAATTAAAGACACAGATAGCTAGAAACAATTGTGTTTATTAGCACCAAGCAACTCTCTGGAGAACAAAATGAAGAACTGAGCAGAACTCAGCTTTTATACATCTGAAGAACATTCGAGAGTCATCTCGCACGAATGGTAAAGAATGTTCTAGAATCATCTTGATTTTAGAGAAATAATAGAGCAATTTTAAATGAAAATTCCAGTCTTTGAATAAAATGCGTTGGCCATTGGATTAGAAGTCCAATATTCTGCCAATCAAGCCGTGGTGAATTATAACGATTTTTTTTTTAGGTAATATTATGTTCTCTTGTTACATTTAAAAAAAAAACTTATACATTTGATTTTTTACTTTTTAAAGAAAAGTCCCTCCTCCCCACTTTTTTTTTTTTTTTTTACAGAATTCTTGTTTTATGATGATGTTTCTGTTGTCTTACAATTTTTCACTTATAATGTTGAAAACCTAAGAAATTGTATATTTTATTGAAAACTATTAATTAAATTGCAGCCTACCTTTTTCTCAATATAGAGTTTATTGAAATTACAAATATTGAAATTACAATAATTTAACTTACAATTAAATGAATGGACTTACAATTCATTTAATTGTAAGTCCAT
>JAOUZG010050521.1:146170-182807 GCA_026289955.1 Argiope argentata | reverse complement strand
TATGTAGGATGGTGTCTAGGGCTAAAGTGAATTTTGGAAAAAGGAAGAATAATATAAAATTAAATAAGCAATTAATTTATTAAGATTACATATAATTACATATTTCAATATTTACAGAAAAGTGATTTGATAGTTTAGATAAAGACCATGGTTCACCTGTGAGATGGGGGTGTCAAATATATTAAAGCTTAAAAAAGGTTTGCTTCTTTAAAAAAAGAAAGCAGTTAAACAATTTCACCCTCACACATTCATTCTTCATTTAAGAATCAACTGTCATTCCCTTAGAGACTTAAAATTGCACTTTGATGTCATATGCGCTAGAACCTCTTTCACTGGATTTTAACAGTCAAGTAGAACAGATTTGACATGATTGACGTTGTCATCTCTTACAATCAAAATTAACTAAATATTTTAATTAATTACTATCCTTGAAATAAATTTACAGTTCTTAATATTACTCTCTGCATATATATATATATATATATATATATATATATATATATATATATATATATATATATATATATATATATTAGTATTAAAAGTTGAATTTTTCTTTTTAGGATTTGGTAAAAATTGAACCTAACTTATATACATCTCATATAAATAATCATATTGGATTCCAAACCATTACTGGTATACAATTGTTGTGTATGACTAGTCCTAAGGATGCGACTGGTTATTACTCTGGAGATAGTCTAATTTTCAGTAAGTTAGCATATTCTTTTTCTTCCCGGATATTTAGGAATAATTGTATAAAAGAAATATTGAAGTGAATCCCATTTTCAATTTATATTAATACTTATTCAATTTGCTTAAACTAATCTTTACTGATTTTTTAATGCTAATTTTTTTTATTGTGAAGGAAAAAATTATTTGAATGTTTCATTTGTTGCTTTATTTATGTCGTAAATAAATGCTTCAGATTATTAAAAAAAAGAGAGCTATCTATTTTGAATTTAAAAGAATTATTTCAAATAGAAAAAATATTTAAAAACTAATTTTCTTCACAAATGTAGGGTCTGTATCTTAATTAGAAGCAAAAAAATTGTATTTGAATGAT
The DNA here is from genome assembly GCA_026289955.1 of Argiope argentata. Taxonomy (NCBI): domain Eukaryota; kingdom Metazoa; phylum Arthropoda; class Arachnida; order Araneae; family Araneidae; genus Argiope; species Argiope argentata. Next base: position 181,744 of record JAOUZG010050521.1, on the reverse strand, counting down.
TTAAGTTATATTTTTAATATTCTACTACTGTTTAATATTTTTCAGCTTCTTGATTTGTAATAAATTATAAGCATCAAATAAATTTGTCATAGTTTCTAGTAAATTCTGTTTTCTTTTATTATTATAATTTGTATAGAAGTTATAAATATCTAAGTTTCTTTAATGTTTAATGCATTTTTAACTACATTTCCAAACTCCCCCTCCCCTTTTTAGAAAAACTTTTTTGAGTCATTTATGTGGCTGAGCATATTAAATCAGGCATATCTAATTTCTCTATAGCTGCAACTTTAAAATTACTTTTAAAGTTTTGAATTGTAGTAAATCATTGAGTTTTAAAAGTTTGGAACAGTCTGACAATTAATAATAATGTAAAAAAATATTTTATGTTTGGGTTAATATGCATACATTTTGATAACAATCATATCACATTCAATGGTAAAGTAACAAACAATGGTTAGATTTTTTAATTCCCCACAAATGAAGTTTGACGGGGAACCTAAGTAATATTTAAGATTTACGTGAGTTATTATTAAATGTAAATAGCGAGATACTGCCTAATTATTTTTGGAATTTCTAAAGTGAATTAATAAATTCAATTTTTTCTCTTATACTGAGTTATATGCATTGTGAATAAAAATTTGAATAAATTATGTTAATTAACACCAATTGTATATCTTTTGCTAAAAGTAGTTGTGGCTATTGCACCACAAGCAGAATTTTTATTTGTCTATATAAACAAGATCTTATAATACATAATAAAATTGAAAAAAGATGATTACAAATTTAAGGAAATTATTTTGTTTTCTAAAAGAGTGTTATTTTACATATTAGTCTCTGAAATTTTCTCTTAAAGTTTTGTTTTTCCCTTCATCTTTTATACGGATAACTCTTGTGATAGATATTTTGCCCCTTAACTGGTTTATTTTTATACTAATTCAAGACTGTTTTAATTCAAATAGAAATTCATATTGGTTTGCTGATATTTTATCTGTTTTAAGTAATCTTTGTATAGTATTATATCATTTATAAATAGGTTGATTGTTTAAAGGTGTAAAAATGAGATAAATCTATGCAGGTATAGCACATGAGCATACAAATTAAGAGGTTAAATGACCAGGCAGTTGTATTGTGAGAATTTTACATATCACAATCCAGCTACAATGGATATAAAAAAGAATGTCTAGTGTGTAATTATTGCTAAAAAATGTCTTAATATATTTATCATTGTTTTATTCTGCTTCACTAATAATTATTGTCGTTTTTGCAGGATCACCTGCTTCCAGTAATGAACCACACCGAAAAAAAAGAGATGTTTTTCCTTTAGTGATAAGACAATGATTTACTTTTACATTATTTTTTTGTAATGTTGCTAATTTTATCATACATTGTGTAACTTTTGTATTGTACAGACCACTTGCAAATTATTAAACTTTTTTTTTTTTTTTTGCCCTTCCTACCATTAGTGAAATTTTTCACTGTAGAAATTTAATCTATATTCAACATATATACTTAAATTCACTCCAAAATCTAGGTTCTTTATTAATTGTACTTATGCGAAAAACAGATGTAGCATTAAAAGGGGGGGACAAATACCCAAGTTAGATTAAGAAATTCTAAAAATTTAGAGTTCCATGAAACAAGATGGAGAGGTGACTTCTATTGTTAGTTATCTTGAAATTTTGGATCATTTACATTTCATGAGGTTTCTGTGTTAGTTTTGAGCCTAAAATGGAAAAAATATTTGCTCTTTTGAAACCGTGGGATTGCTACAGATGAATTTTAGAGAGTTGGCTTTAAAATTCAACAATAGCAAAAAAATTGTTACAAATGTTATGCAAACAGAACATTTACAACAATTTTCCGTTTCCACTAATGGTTAGGAAACTGAAGTTTTATTTATTGGATTTCACTAATGAAAATTTAGAACAAATAGGAATTTAATTTCGAGCGCTGTGACACACATTTTTGAGTGTTTGGAAAATTAGGGTGTAACATGAATGATGTCGTGAAAATCACTGTAACAAGTGCAGATAAGATTGGGATATCCTGATCCATAGATGAGTTTGGATGGGAAAAAAATCATAATAATAAATTTTTCTTAGTTTCAATTTCTGTATGTTTGAATACACAATCTTTGTAAATCAGTTGAAAGCATGCACCCAAATTTAATTTTGACTCATGCACCCCTCTCCCTCGTAGTCACAGGGCTTCTAGGCTGTTGATTACAGTATCTTTTAGATAATTCAACTCTGTTCTTTATTATTATAAATCACAAATGCTCTTGTGCAAAGGCCTGAACATAAAAATTTAAGCATTTGTAGAGTAAACAACCTTGCCCTTGTGACACTTTTATTAGAGAGTATACCAGAGAGGTGGGAGGCAAGACAAATCTGAAGGAGTGTAAGCACAATAATTTTGATTTGGCTTCAAAAAAACTCATAATAATTAAATTTACGTTTAATTAAAGAAAATCAATTATTATTAAGCTTATTTTTTAATCAAATGCTGATCTTTTCTTTCAATCTTAACTTCACAAAGATATTTGTAAAAAAATGTTGTCAGTTTCTTTTATGGATTATCAAAAAATTGTCAATATATGAGTCTTTTTTTTTCTGGGACTTTTGGAATGTAATTTCTCTGATATATATATATATATATATTCCATTCTTAATTGTAGTATATAGATAAAATCACAGAATGGACCAGAAAGAGGTGCCATGCTAAATGAACAAATGCATGCTTTTACTATTTTATACCAGAAGTTGTTTAAAATGAAGTTTGAAATAAAGAGTTACTCAATAGAAACTTCTTTTAGAAATCCTGGATAAGAAAGGAAAAATATTCGATGTTTCTGCCAAAAAATCGATTTTTCTACGTAGTCCCCACCTAAAATATTTATTAAGTATGGAATGCTACAACAAGCAGGAATTCAGGTGTGCTTCTAATACGAAGAGAATGAGTGTGCGCGTTCCACAAAAATTGGCGGACACGAAGAACATAGAAAGTGGAAAAGATACAATCGTGCTGTTTTTATAAGAAGGCTGGACAAAATATTTTGTAAATAGATGTACAAACTTACTATTTTATATAAGATATGAAAATTGGACTGCACAGGGATCCTCCATGTATTTATTTTTAAATATATATTTAGGTTTAAAAAAATCAATGCATTTTATTATTTTTTTAAAAAAAACCCCTTAGATCTTGAATATGAACTCCGTTGAAGTATTTTTAAATATGAAATTGCAAACTAATATTCCAACCAAAATTGAATTTTATCCCCTCAGTTACATGCAATGGATTTTCTTAATCCTTTCATATACAATGAGAGGTATGAAATAATTAAATTAAACTATGGAATTATTACAAAAAAAATCACTTGAAAAAACATCATTACCTCAAAAGCCCTTATTTTATTCTAGGGATTGAAAAAATAATGATTGTCAGATCTACCATTTGATTTGGAAGTTAATTCATACGTCAAGGAGTTACTGTGTAATTTATGAATATTCTATGAATAACTATTTTTTTAATCGTCATTTTATCGTGACATTTTTATTTAAAGTCTATGCAAAATTTAGAATCATCTGAAATAATATAGTTTTTGCAGCGAATAATAATTGAAAGAAAAAAAAATATGTAAACGATACGTTAACCGATTACATAGTCGTAATATTGAATGCAGTATCTGAAGAATATATGAAGCAATTTATTTAACAAATTTAGCGCATACTTGGATAAACTCTTTTAGTGTAGCTAAAAAGTTACCATAACCATACCGTAAATTATTTTTGTTATTAATTGCTGTCGGTAATATTTCTCTAGTGTAATAATTATAGTCTGATAAATTTGAATACAAAAGGAAATAGATATTTTAATATTAAATACACTTAATTTGTAATTAAGAAATTTACGAGGAATATTCGGAAACTAAGGTCCGTTTACTTATAAAACATAAAACATTACAGATTTTTTCAAAAATTTTTATATTTTAAATTCCTTACATGTGTCTCTATTTTTCTACATAGTTTCCATATTTGTTTAAACATTTGTCATAACTTTCTACGAGCTTCTGTATGCCAACGTCGTAGACGTCTGCCGCCTGTGAGGATAACCAGTCTTGAACTTCTTTCACCTCGTCAGCTGTATCGAAGCGCTTGCCGTCGAGAAACTGTTTTAGGTAGCGGAATGAGTGAAAATCACTCGGAGCCAAGTCTGGACTGTACGGTGGATGGTCAATTTGTTCCCATCCAAAAGATCTGGTCAGATTTTGCGTGTTAATGGCAGAATGGGGTTTGGCATTGTCATGCAGCAACAGAACTCAAGACGTCAGAAGACCACGTCGCTTATTTTGTAATTGCACGTCTAAGTTTAGTTAGGGTATCGCAGTAAGCGGCTGCATTTATTGTTGTCCCTTGCTGCATAAACTTGACTAACAAGACCCCATGTGTATCCCAACGGTTGCCATAACCTTGCGTGTTGGGATTTTCCGCTTGGCCTTGACTCTGACTGGTGAATTTATGTGACGCCATTCCATTAACTGACGTTTAGACTCTGGAGTTATGTGAGAAACCCACGTCTCGTCCCCTGTGACAATCCTCTCTAAAAATTGATCACTTTCTTTATGATATCGGTCCAAAAAATCAAGAGCACAAGCCATTCTTTTCAGTTTGTGTTCCTCACTAAGTAGCCTGGGAACTCAACGTGCACACAATTTGCGAAATTTCAACTTTTCGGAAACGACTTTGTGAAAAGTTGTTCTACCCACATTCAGAAATTCCAATGCTAAAGTTGAAATTGTAAATCGCCGGTCTTCACTAATCTTTTCATCCACGGCATTGACCAAATCATCTGTGATCACTGATGGTCGACCGGAACGCAGTTCATCATGAGCATTTTCCCGTCTGTCCTTGAAAGCTCTCACGCACTTTGCTGCTACTCATCGCAATTGGGCTATACTCGTCGCTTATCTGTCTATGAATTTTCACTGCTGAAACGTTCTTTGCTGTCAAAAACCGAATCACTGACCGTATTTCACAGTCGGCGGGCTGGTCGATTGTTTTAAACATTTTGAAGTAGCACTGTAGTTAGCACACTGCAACAATACCAATGCAAATGGTGTCGTTTGATGAGCAAAGTATGCCGGAAGTTAGTACGCATGCGTATTTGAATGTTTGCGATTCGATTAGCTACGACGATTCGGACCTTAGTTTTTGAATATCCCTCGTACTTTCTCCAGTGATTTATAATGAATTCACATAATTTGGCTACAACAAAATAACTTTTTAGCATGCATACTCCCAAAATGAAAACAGTGTTTTGTTAAATTTAGTTTAACCATTAACTAGATATTAATTAGACTATTCCTACTAAAAGGGAATAAAATAATTTATCAATTCGTTACCGAGGAAGTAACAATTATATGAATAAGATGACTATTAATTTTAGAACTTGGATTTGAATGGTGAATTAAATAAAACAACTCTATCGTTCTATTCATGAATAATAAACAAAAAAAGAAGAAAAAACATTTTTATTGATTCCATTGACAGGTAACCGAAGTGCCCAATTTAAAATAATTTTTTTCTTAAATCTATGATAAAAAATCTTAGCCGAAGAACAAAGATGAATCGGCTAAATGTGACGTCTTATTCATTTGCCAGATTACTGATTATTCTACTAAATATAGCATCAATTATATGCTGAATGAACATTATGACATTTAAATAAAATGGCTGAGCATTTGGACTCGTCGACATCCATTCGCATTCAGTTCCTAATCGATTGATCAATGTTTTTTTTTTTTTTCACAAAATGCGAAATGTCTTATTCACTTGTTTTGTCGGTTATATTGGCGAAAGTAGTCTCAATTAAAAGTTTGAGGAGTGACATTTGAATCAAATTCTGAAAATCAGTGGATATCAAATGAATTCATAGATCACATTTAATTCATATTCGAAATTCACATTAAATTCATTCATCACATTTAATTCACAGTTGGCCGCCTGCAAGTTATCGGCGGAATGCGGTGCTGTATTCACTTGTCGGATGCGTTACCAAATCAAATGCAAGTTATAAGCTGAGTGAACGACATTTCAATCAAATGTCTGAAAATCTAGATTTAACATCTTCGGCACTCATCACGTTGAGCTCATAGCCGACTGACCAAACATTACTAACGAAATGAGAATAACACCTCGTCGATATCTTATTCACTTGTTACTTTGTCGGTTATATTGCCAAAAGTAGTATAAATTATGAATCTCTTCAATGTTTTGTGTGGCCCAACATCATGAGGGTTTTAAAAGGGTGGGTGAAATCTCGTTAACCCTGCCAAAGATCAAACATTAATTAACACACAAAATCACCACTTGGTACGTTTTCCTTACCTGATGCCAGATTTTCGCATATACACATCGATTTCATAGGTCACTTTCCTCTGTCGAATGATGAAAGTTATTGTCTCACAATTATTGACCGGTTTACAAGATGGATGGAAGTAACAGCTGACATGACTGCTGAAACGATTTGTCGATCTCTTTTATCTAGTTGGATATCTCGTTTTGGTTGCTCTGGAATCATAACAACAGACCAAGGTAGAAATTTTGAATCAAATCTTTTCTAAGAATTGTATAATATCCTTGGAACTAACCGGCTTCGTTGCTGTCCCTATCACCCAAAGACTTATCGAAAGAATGCATCGCCTCCTCAAGAGCGCAATTAAGGCTCGTGAGACTCCTAGGTGGGATGATATACCAATTCCTTTTCTTGGTTATGCGTTCAGCTGTTAAGAGGGACATGCGCAGAATGGGTGAACGGAAAACTCTTCGACTGCCATCTCACCTTTCCTCATCTGACAAGATTTCCACACGCAATCCAACATTAGTCACAATGCTACGGGGATAAAATGAGGTCTGTGCAACCAGTGTCCGCTTCTGCTCACGGAGGAAATTCTGTTTTTGCTCCAATTGCATTAAAAACCTGTTCACGTGTGTTTCTGAGAGTTGACGGCGTTCGGCACCAACCCTCACAACCTTACACGGGTCCTCATTTAGTTGTCCGGCGAAGTGACAAAGTTTTCCCAATTCTTGTGAACGGAAAAAAGAAATCTATGTCAATAGATCAAGTCAAACCAGCGTTTTGTTTCAATGATGACAATAATATTCCTTCTGTTATTTAACTCTTTAACATCCAAGCTCTTTTCAAGAAGCACCCCCTTTAACATCAAGACTCTTTCATTGTATCCTGGACCACATGGACTCTTCCAAGCTGAGGGGTAGTTACTTCCTGGGGCTTAAAGTAATAAATATGTCACCGTTCTACTTTGAGCAATTGATTTGCTCTTTTCCGGCAACGAGTTGCACTTTCTACCGGTCGAAGTGTTCTAATGTATTGACACTTTTTAGTATGAAGCGTTTCGTTCATCGACTTTTTGGAGTATTTTTTTCATCACCAAATATTTGATATAGTTTTTTTTAAAATTTATATAAGATTTCAAATCATTGAAATAAAAACTGGCCTTAATATCAATTAAAAGAAATATCTTTATTTTTTTTTTGTTCAATTTTCCCCGATATAATTTTAAAATATTAATTCAATTTTTTTGGAAAAATTAAATCATACGTCATATATTAGAATATAATTTCTTTTACATCATAATAGTATACGACATATATATTGTATATATGAATGCAATTAGGACAGTTTTACATGCTATAGATGTCAATGCAATTCAGTAATAGACTAGATAAAGTTTTAAATCTTTACTTAATATTGAAATAAAAACATCCTTTCAATTAAAACAATTGTGGAAACAGCGCCTTTTGAAAGACATTTTGAAAATAATACGTCCTTTTAACACTCGGCTAAGAATTCTTTTATTTATTTCCTTTCAGTATTACTTTTTTTATAATACTGAAGGCAATAAAGGCCTTTTATAAAATAAACTGCTATCTTCATTGTATTTTTGAATATAAAATGTTATTTTGATTTTTCGATCGTAATACAAAGAGTTTTTTTTTACCTTTGATTAAATTTTTAAAGAAGTTTTCATATTTTGTTTCTAACAATTTATACATACTTGTTTCTACGTAAATAATCGAAAAAGAGTGTGAAATAAATATACATTCCAAAAGTTTTTTTATTTTGCAACTAATTTTTACTAATCTTTTTAAAAATTTAGTCAACCAAGAGACAACATTACGTTAAACGTTATGTAATCTCATCAATCAAAGCAATTCGATAAATGAGATAACATGTTTTTAAAACTTTATTTAATACTGGCATAAAAAATTGTTCAATAAAATCCGGGAAAAAATGACTCAATGAAATACATTTCGCAAACACATTCTTTCAGTTCCCAGCCAGAGTATTTTACTTTAGTTCCTCATAAATATTACTTTTTTGGTATAAGCCATCATGCTAAATTTTCCAAGCTTAATATCTGATCTTGATATGTTATTTAAGTTTTCTATAGTATTGTTAAGACAAGATTGAATTACAATGAAATATAGTGAATTTTTGAACGAAAGTTCCATATTAAGTTTTTATGAATTTACGCACGAGTGAATCACACGTAATTTTTTAGTAATCAATCAATGAAATGAAAGTTGTAACAAATATCTACAAAAAATCATTCTTCATCTTTTTAAAATGTTATTAAAACTACCGTTGAAATGTTATTAAAACTAATAGTTGATAATATGTATAGATATATGTCAGTAGTAATAATACTGCTTAATTTTTTGGTGCATCAAAATAATTCAGGAAATAGATGGGATGATTTTATAACTTCGTTTTACAATGAAGTAAGAAAAATAAATGAAATTCGAGAAAATATTAACCATCAAAACAGTTAAAACCTTTTTTGGTCAACCTTCATCTTCATTTAACAGATCACTGTCATTTCATCAGTAGCAGGTAAAGTTGTTTTAATTTTCTTATCACTGAATTCAAGTTTATTTTCACTCATAATGAAGAAATTATAAACTTTTAAATAAGCAAAAATTACTCTGATAATGAGAAACGTTTCAGAACATGTAAAATAAAGAGTAGAAATTCACAACTGACCAAAAATTTGCAGAATGGCATTCGTGCAAGGAATTCACCATTTACATAATTTATCTCACTCTAAGAAGGATGGGAAATCGAACAACCCCATTTTTTTTGGGGGGGGGGTCTTTTAATGCTATTTGAAAACATCGTTTGTACTCGGCATCTAAATTTCTGACGGCCTTTTGAGAAGGTAGAAATATAAAACGATTGCCCTCCACAGTAACAGGAGTAGCTACCCGTTTTGTGAGAAAATTACTATGTAGATAGGACGCAAAGTAAATGCAATAGTTTGTTTTTATATCTTTGCAATAGTATCAATATTTAAAACAAACTTCTGATATTTATCCAAAAAATGCTTGTCGGAATTCTTACTATCATTTATCGTTAACAGAGGACTTCCGTGGAAAATTTCTTTACAAATAGCCATAAAATCTTTCCAATTTTGAGATAACAACACTTGGAAATAAAAACTTAAAACCCAACACAACCCCTTTCAAAACACAACATAAGTGCAAACAACATACTGTCCTGCCGTCAGGAGAAAAAGCCTGGTAACCTTAAAAGTAGAAATCTGTCGTCTTGGAAACGAGACATTCTATTACATTTTGGGGGTGAAGGAAAGAACTGTATTTCATTTGGCGCCAAAATAACCGGTTTGAAGAACCAATATCATTAGAAGAATCACCGATTAGAAGCCTCATTTTCCTTTATATTTCGGTCCATGCCTGGCGCTCATTTTTTGTGATTTTTCTCCTCAATTCTATTTCTTGTTTTGCTCGGTCAATCTTTGATCGCATCTGTGAAAGGGAACCTGCCATTTCTTTTAATTACATTGCAGATTTGCTTTATACAATGATTACAGTTATAAGTGGGGAGACTTTACAATTCTCAGGCGCGATCTATAGTTCAGAATGTTACAGAATTTTTTGAACAGGAGAAAAATAATAAACGGTTAACAATACCGATTTCAAATGTAATTGAGAGGACTGCTGAGGTGACAGTGATTTCAGCTCCAACAGTTAAAAAGATAACACGGGAAGTAAAATCGCTTCATGACGGTGAAAAGAGTGTCTTATCTACTCCCGGAAAACACAGAAAAAGACCAGCATTTCGAAACTGCAGTATTGATGATTTCGACAAACGTGTCATAAGACAAACTATTCATGGCTTTTACATAAAAGAAAAATGTGTTCCTTCTATTGGAAAATTTCTCAGATTCTTGAAGAAAAAAAAATAGTTTTGAATGGAAAAGATAGTCACTGAAGAGAATTCTGCATTCGATGAATTTTTGATGAAAAAAAATGTATAAGCTTTCGAAATATTTTGATCAAAAGGCAGGATATTATGTTTTGCAGGTGTAGATATTTGAGAGCAATGAAAAAATTCAGAGAGGAGCAGCGTTGTTTAGTCTACATAGATGAAACTTGGGTAGACGGAAATTTGACATTCGGAAAATGCTGGCAAGGTGATTTTACTGATGTTATTCGTACAAATACCAGCTTTAAAAACAGTCTCATTGTTGTGCATGCAGGTACAGAGGATGGATTTATTGATGGAGCTGAACTTGTTTACAAAGCTTCATCAAGTAGTGGAGACTTCCATGGACAAATGAATGGCGATCTGTTTGTAAAGTGGATTGTAGAAAGACTTTTGCCTAATTTAAAGCCTAACAGTGTGATCTGCATCGACAATGCTCCCTACCACTCTGTGCAAACGGATCGCGTTTCGAAAAACATTCAACCAGAGAAGTAATGTTTGATTGGTTGACAAAAAGGAAAATTCCTTATGAGCCCGCAATGCGAAATGCGGAGCTGTTTGAAATAATTTCAAAACATGCACCGAAATCCCCAACATATAGGGTGGACCAAATTTTATAAGAAGCAGGGCACGTAATTGAAAGACTGCCTCCTTTTCATTGCGATCTGAATCCTATTGAATATATATGGTCATCAGTAAAACGATGCATTCGTGAAAAAAATAATAACTGGGGGTTTAAGTTTGAACAATTAATAAAAAATGCTTTTTCACAAGTAACATAGAACGAATGGAAGAAACAGTGTGAACACATAAAACATATAGAAAACATTTATTGGAAAAAAGATGGATTAATTGAAGAAATCCATGTGTCGCACAGCGATTCAGATTCTTGCTCAGGCGAAGACGCTTCAAGCGATTCGGACCTTGATGTAGTGTAGAAAATAGTTACTTATTATATTAATAAAAGGATAGTAGTTTTTATTGATATAATTTTTTAATAACAAAAAATAATATATTAATAAATTATTAAAAAGTGAGAATTCGTGAACAAAAACTGGAAGATGACGTCATTTTATAGAAACAAGGAACACAGAGCAATTGATAATAAGTTCATGGAAAGTTAAATAAACTCTTAATTCCGTTGAAGTGAGACATTTCCACCTTCATACTTTTTATTTTACTTTTTAAAACTATAAGACATGATTTTTATTTGTTACATTTACTTATATGAAGAAGATACATTGTGCAAATCAAAGGATGCATTGAAAAGCCGAATTTTAACGAATCCTGCCGAAATAAAAACGCAAATGCTTTCAAAAAATTATACGTAATAACAAAGTAACACTGTTTGAAACAGGTGAACTTTTTGAAAACGTATCTACTTTCAAAGAAGTATACGTAATGATTAATTATGAAATTCTGATAAAAGCAAGTTGTCCATAAATTTCGAAGACATAAAACCTCCTTACCAAAACAATATCAAGTTTTCACATGATAAGAAATAAATCAGCTATCATTCAGAATTAAACAAATAAAAATGTAATTTTCAGCACATGTTTGCATGAAGGGAAACAAATACGAAACATGATATTTTTGGAAAGTAAATACAAGGAAACGTTTTCTATGATATTTTACTATACATACATTACTAATACAATTAAACAGTTTTATTTAAGGCAAATATGGATTAACATCTATAAGGCATCTACTGTAATCGGAGCCCAACATCTAATTTGTTAACTTTTTGTGATAGACATACCTCTTTTAACAAATGGTCTAAGTGAAATATATAATTAGTAGATTGAGGGGAAAAATGCTGAGGAATTACGACTTTAAATTTTTACATATATCATCTGCTCTGTGAATCATATTTAACAAAATATTCTAGAAACAATAAATAAAAAAATAGTTAAAATAAAAAAGTAGCACTCCAATCAACTAAATCAATCATCAAAGCTGATCGATCTATGAAAATTTCAATATAATCATTCGATAAAAACTGGCGATTTTATATCACTTTATCAAGATCTCAAAGAAGCCAATTAAAGTTACTCTAGAATAATGGGTCTAAATTATAATTATAATAATTCTTCTAAACTTGCAATATTCAGAACTGAATAAATCAGCCAAGTTTGATCGCAGAAGAAAAAAATGTTTATTTATTTATTTAGAAGTTGAAATATTAAGCATTATGAATAATTTTTTTCAATACATTTTTCAGTATTTCAAAGCAAAAATATCAATACTTATGAAGCTTGAAATTCATTTTACTTTGAATTTGTAATTGCAAGTTTTGATAATTCTATCCCGGATTGCGGGTTTTGGTAACAAAGCATTGTCTAGTGTTTATCATGAGGTTTCATGGCATACACCAGACATGATATACGTTAACCTGAGAATGATTAGCTTTATATTAATAAAGTAATAAGAAAATTTCTTATAAGTTGACTATTTTCCACCCATTATACAATAAAGAGGTATTTTTTTGTTAAATATATTTTTTTAAAAAGTATCGCGTAAATATTTCTCATACAAAATAGGTAATTTTATGGACTTTATTGCATAGCAAAATGAACCATTCATTTCTTCTATACAATTAGAAAGAATCTTTAGATGAATGGATTATTCTAAGCATAGCTAATTTTATATTCGTTTTAAAGGTTTTTTTGTATTCTAAAAAAGCATTTAAAAACTTTTTTCCCTCTAAAATGTCTGTTTTAAATCTAATTTTTAATGATGAATGGCGTCATATATTTATGCATTGCTCTGAAATGCGATTCTTTTAAAATTGCATTACTCCATTTCCTATATTTTTTACTACTTTTAAGTGTCACAAATTGTGCAAAGATGTTACTTTCACCTTTTGTAGATTTTCCGCCCAGTAGAAATGCCATTTCCAACCACTCGAAAGCAGTGTCAGTGTTGCTTATCGAGTCGAATTTCCGCTTTGTGAGAAGAACAGATACTTCGTGTTTCGATTTCTTAGAAAAATTAAAATTGCCTTGTTTTTTCAAAACACAGAAAATCTGTGCGAAAATTAGTAATGGGTTTTCAATTATTTCAGAAAAAACTGCATAAAACTTACATAAGAATAACAATATTTATTTGTACTTTGATAAGGTTCTAGTTGTTATAAATAAAATCTGTCCAATATCTTGAATTTCTTAAAAATGTTTAAACTTATTAAAACATTTTTATTATATTGAATTATAAAATTATTTTTCTAAATTAAGGAGAAAGATTTTATTCTGGAAACAAACAAACAAACAAAAATGTATATATTTGTATACATATATTTATTCGAGATAAATTTATATTTTGTTCTGCTTTTAAAATATCTGCATCTTGTTTCTTTTGTGTGCATTTTTAAGAATAAATAGAACTGATTTGATTTCATAGTATCGAATAATATTTATTAGAATATTTTATAACCATTAATGAATCAAAATCTTAATTATTTACTCTGCATTTTTATTATACCTAATATCTTCATATTATTCACTAAAATATCAAGAATACAATATTTGCTTTTTATAACCTCCAGAAAAATAAGATCTTTACTGTTTTAAAATTTTTGTTACACTATACCGCAATTTTACAGTACAAGAACTTAAAGACTGAACAATTTTAACAAGTTTTCTATGGATTAAATTTTCTGCTGCATTTTTTATTAAATGATTATATAGATTCTTTTGTGTTAATAAAAAATAAAGAAGAGAGAAAATAATTCTTCATAAAAATAAAAGAGAAAGATTTTACAATAAAATAATAACTAAGATTCTTATAAAATGTACAACAGCATTAAAATTCAAATTATGGCAAATAGTATTATACAATAATAACAATAAGCGACACAATAAGAGACAAATTTACTAATTAATATCACTATTTGAAATAAGGTTTTCAAGCGAATAAAAAAATCCTAAGTCATTTAAACACATTTCATCAGAATGCTTTATGAACTTTCTTTTTTTGCATAAAATCGCATAGTCTTCAGCGATCTTGCATTTTAGCTTTATTTATTTATTTACATTAAGCCATCTAAATAATATTTGAGAAAAATTTTGAATTGAAATCTACAATAATCACAAATAAGGTTAGTTAATAAAATGTATTCACCAGCAATTTCCAAAAAAGATTTTTTAAAAATTATCAATTTAAAATTCGGTAAACAATAAAATAATTTTTTAATACAATTTTTTTTATTTAAAACTGAATCTTTTTAAGATGCAAGAAACCGAAAACAAAATAAAACTGCAAATATCAGGAAAAGTGGAGTAGAAAAACCTATTTAAGTCTCTACATATGTTAAGTAATTGAATAATTAAAAGAAAAATATTGATCCTCTTTTTCAGATAGTTTTTTTAAAACCAAAACTGGAGTCATAATAAGTGGCGAAATGTCGAGTAAACCTCAAAGAGGGCCAATGAAGGACAGACTTCTCAAGAACAAAATATTTAATTTTCCATAAACTTTTTACCCACATACCAATTATAATCAATATAAATTTCGAATATTGCACTGTTTCATATTTAACACTCTTCGAAAAACAGGGAGAAAAGTATCTTGATGAAATTCCATTTTAATCTTAAGCACTTTTCTAATGCTTTCACATTTTAAATCTTAATTCTTACACGGAAATAAAAATGTTTGAAAAAAAAACTGATTTTAAAAAGTTTTTTTTTCTTCAATATCATTTATGATAGCGTCAGTTCTTCAAAAATAAAATTCAGTTAATTTAGAAATGAATTTCTGTTTTTCTACAAATCAATTTCATGTGCAAAAAATAATTTAGTGCGGAAAACTAAGAATTATACACACAAACTTTGAAATTTTTGTACTAAATCTCTGAATTTTTTCCAAATACTTTCAATCAATAAAAAATTCTCAGAATGAAAGGCCTTATCTATTGAAGTACTTGAGGGACACGATATTAATTTGAAGTACTTCTTGTACTTAGCTCTGTTCTGAGTTCTGCAGGTCAACGGCGAAGTAGCGTCGTGCTATTCCTTCAGGCAACCAACGCCTAGCGAGACTCTAGCCGGAATGACGAGGAGTGCCTCTTCTCTCCGCTAGGGTGAAACCTGCTCCTGCCGGTTTGGTAGAAACTAGATGGAGCTGCCATCTATCTAGGAATCGAGGATCTGGATCACGGCTGCTGCAGTACCCCTCCTAGCAACGTGCTAAGAGAAACGAACGGGGCGGTTGATCTTCCTGCCAGACCTGGAAGTCTGTGTTTGTGGAACTGGTTGCTCTGCTACAGTTGGAGTGTTCGTAGTGTTGCTTGGCAATTCCGGGCGTGGTGGAGTGTCAGTGAGTAGGAAAGCTGGCTTTAATCGGTCGACTGATACCACCACTTCTTTTCCTTCCTTCTGGATTCTGAAAAACTTAGCAGTTCTATTAATCACTAAGAATGGTCCGTCGTATGGAGGTCTTAAAGGGGCACGTACGGCGTCATATCGTAAGAAAACATGAGTACAAGTCATTAAATCCTGCGGTATAAATATACGATTATGTCGTTGCACTCTAGTCTTTGTTGGTCGGAGCTGTCTCATGCAGTCTTTTAAAGACTTGATTAATTCCGACGTGTTGACATCGTTTGGCGTTGCCTTAAAAAACTCTCCAGGGAGACGGATCGTCTTCCCATATACCAGTTCGCTTGCGGTGCATTTGAGGTCCTGGCGGAAAGTGGCTCTTAATCCTAATAAGATTGTAGAAGTATCTCTGTCCACCGTTCCGTCAAGTATGCTTTTAATGTGGACTTCAGCGTCCTGTGCCAATTTTCCACTAAGCCATTAGCCTGTGGGTGAAATGAACACGTATGGATGTGCTTTGCTCCTACGAGCGTAGCTAAAGAATGGAAAAGTCGTGATTCGAATTGGCGACCTTGATCAGTCGTTATGATTCCAGGCGTACCGAAACGAGAAACCCATGCCTTGTAAAAAGCCTGAGCGACCGTATCTGCCTCAATGTCTTTCAAGAGTTCTGCTTCCACCCATCGAGTGAATCTATCTGTCATTGTTAGACAGTATTTGTAATTTTGGGAAATCGGAAGCGGGCCAACCAAATCTAAATGCACGTGAAAAAAACGCTGATTTTCGATCGGAATGTTAGCAATCGGGGATTTGGTATGCATAGAAATTTTAGCTCTTTGGCATGGAATGCAGGATTTCGTCCACTTCTCACAGTCGGTTTTTACATTAGGCCAAACAAAACGATCAGATACTAACTTAGCTGTAGCTTTACGACCAGGATGCGAAATACCGTGCATCGCTTCAAATACCGCTTTTCGATGGGTTAACGGAACGAAAGGTCTAACTTTAGCCGTAGATATGTCACAAAAAAGTTCAATCGAGCTGTTAGGCATGGTCAATTTAGTAAGTTTCAATGAAGATGAAGAATTATTTAAGCACGCCTGTAAGTCATCATCTAAAGTTTGACCTTCAGCCATTTGGGCATAATCAATCGGAGTAGGGTAGGTTATCGCTTCAGCTCTAGATAAGGTATCAGCCGGTATATTTTCTACTCCTTTAACGTGTCTGATATCTGTTGTGAACTGGCTGACAAAATCTAAATGTCGCAATTGTCTAGGCGAACATTTGTCGCTTTTTTGCGAGAAAGCGTAAATTAGGGGCTTGTGATCTGTATATAAAGTAAAATTTCTACCCTCGAGCATAAAACGAAAGTGCCTAATTGCAGAATATGCAGCTAGTAATTCTCTGTCATAAGCGGAATACTTTTTTTCAGTGTTCGTTAACTTACGGGAGAAAAATCCTAACTGCTGTAAAGCGGAATCTACAAGCTGGTGTAGAACGGCTCCTAAAGCGAAGTCGCTAGCATCAACATACAATGTCAGATGAGCATCAGGAGAAGGGTGAAATAGTAAAGTTGCCCGAAAGCTTTGCTGCTTTCGTCAGTCCAAGAGATTTCCTTTTTATCCGCGGAGCGGGGACCTTTCAAAAATTCGTTCAAAAGGGTTTGTACATGAGCTGCTTGTGGGATGTTTCGCCTATAATAATTTAGTAAACCTAAGTACCGACGTAAATCTTTGACGGTTTTAGGACGTTCGTATTTTAATATGGATGAGACTTTTTCAGGCAAAGGTCGAATACCTTGATCATTAACTAAATACCCTAGGAACGACAATTCTTTAACACCGAGTACACATTTGGACACATTAATTCGAATGCCATATTCCGAAAGTCTTTTGAAAACCCTATTTAAATGCTCGGCATGCTCTTGCTCAGAAATACTACTGATTAAAATGTCGTCGAGGTAAACGAATGCAAAATCAAAACCATGCATGACCTCGTTCATGAACCTTTGGAATGTTTGCGCTGCGCATGCCAAGCCAAAAGGCATAAACAAAAATTCAAAAAGGCCGAAAGGTGTAGTTATTGCAGTTTTTGGAACATCATCCGGATGTACGGGAATCTGATTATATGCTTTTGTAAGATCAATTTTAGAAAAATATTTCTTGCCAAATAAATTCTGCGCAAAGTCCTGCAAATGAGGCAGGGGGTAACGGTCCATTTTTGTCTGTTTGTTCAAAGCGCGGTAATCACCCGTAGATCGAAATTCGCCATTTGGTTTAGGAACCATGTGAAGCGGATTAGATCAATTCGATTTGCTTGGCCTGCATATGCCTTGCTCCATCATAGTTTGGAATTCCTGTTTCGCGATTGCCAGATGCTTTGGGTTTAAGCGCCTAGGACGACTGAAAACAGGTTGACCATTAGTTACAATCCTATGCACAGTGTTATGTTTAGGGTTGGGTGATGCGGGGTAAGGGCATATTATGTCTTTATAAGCACCCAAAATGTCGTGAAATTTAGTACTACTAGCAATTAATGTAATGCTTTTAATCTGGGTGTTGGTAGTAATTCCTTTCGTCGAAAATTTAGTTAGTGGGTCTCTAAGACATGCATTTTTCAAATCAATCAATAAACCGAAATGCTTTAAAAAATCCGCTCCAATAATCGGTTTACTCACATTAGCAATTATAAATGGCCATTTAAATGCGCGCCGCAAGTTGAGGCCAAGAGTAATTGTTTTTGTACCATACGTTTTAATTGGCGAATTGTTCGCAGAATACAATTTTAAAGCCGACGGTGCTACCAAAGACATCGCGATGGTGTATGGCAGGACACAAACATCACTGCCACTGTCTACCAAATACTCTCGACGTGTCGTCGGATCATGCAAGAAAAGGCGGCTTGATTTATTAAAACGGAAATCACATTGCGCCACCTGTGATTCCTCATTTAGTTTTCCGAGTCGGTGTAATTACATGGGGAACGACAATGTTTTGCCTTGGCCCCGAATGTCGCGTGGTACCAGCAAAAACCATCGTTTCGATTTTGAGGGGTCTGCGATCTATGGCATCGTCGCCTAGAATTATCTCTGGATCTATTGTTAGTGCGCTGGCTGATTCGTGATAGTCAGCCCACCTGTTCAGTGAGCGCGGCGACATGCGCTTGCAAATCGAAAATTGTTGGGCTTTCTTTCCTTTGAGTGGGATATTTCTGTGTCTCCGCCACTTGGGGGGCTGCCAACTCAATAATCTTATCGGCCATCTGTGCCAGTTTATCTAAACTACCGTCAGATACCGATAAAATGGCTTGGGTCTCTTTCGGCAAGCGCTGAATCCATAACGTTTTTAAAAATTCTTCCCCCACTCTATCATTTGCGAGCTGGCGCATTTTGCGTAGGAGATGAGACGGTTTATCGTCTCCTAAAACAGCATGCACCAGCAAATCCTTTACACGTTTTTGTTCAGAATCTGCAAATTCTGCAATTAAGCGTTCTTTTAAAGTCGTATAAAGATTTTCAGTTGGCGGATTTCTTACAATATCGCTTACGTATGAAAGAATTTCTGAATTAAGAGCGGAAACGACAGCATAATACTTCGTGGAATCCTGAGTAATATTGCTCAAAATAAATTGCGCTTTAATATTTATGAACCATAAATCCGCCTCTTTATCCCAGAATGGAGGAAGTTTAACCGCGACTCTGCTTTTTTTTTGTGCGTCATTAACACTCGCGTTATTATTAGCAGTTAATGACATGTTTGTTAATTAATTATATAGTTAAAATTTAAATTATCAAATAAGCTTCACAAGTAAAAAATTATCACTTGACGGAACAAATGGACAGAAAATCTAGAAAGAGCCACTTACTTCGTTAGGCCTCGTCGTATCGGAGCACGTGGTCATCCTTAGAGTAGCACTTTTAAGTAGTACTGGTTGCATTTATCCATTTCAGATCACGTCCGGGTCACCACTGAAGTACTTGAGGGACACGATATTAATTTGAAGTACTTCTTGTACTTAGCTCTGTTCTGAGTTCTGCAGGTCAACGGCGAAGTAGCGTCGTGCTATTCCTTCAGGCAACCAACGCCTAGCGAGACTCTAGCCGGAATGACGAGGAGTGCCTCTTCTCTCCGCTAGGGTGAAACCTGCTCCTGCCGGTTTGGTAGAAACTAGATGGAGCTGCCATCTATCGAGGAATCGAGGATCTGGATAACGGTTGCTGCACTATAATAGTTAAAGAATTGATAATAGTTGAAGTCTAAATCTATTATAGTTAAAGACTTGGACCTTTTTTGGAGTAGTAATGTCCATTTTCTAATAGCATGACAATATTGTATAATATTCCAGAGATATTGAACAATATTGTGAATACCGAGTTATACCGAATACCATATCAACAATATTATAAAATATCAAATTATATTCAAAATGATCCAACATTTAAAAACTATTTTAAACTTAAGATTTTGGCCCTTATATATTAGTATTTGCCTAATAATTCAGTTTATTTGCGATTTTATTTCAAGAAATTCATCAGGTCAAATTTCCTTAAGAAATTGAATATTGTATGACATTGTTGAATATTGTTTAAACTATTGTTACGTTTTTAGCTTAGCGGGTTCGGATTGAATAGACTTTACTTGGGGACAGCACAAACAAATTTATTTACAGCTATTTACATGATAATTGATAAAGTAACCATTTCAAATAAATACAATCCAGCAGTCAACAGTCACTTACAGCTACAGCGTGAAGGCAAGTTTTACGCACAATAAAAACAGACTGCAAAACAGCTATCGTATAGCACAGCAACAGTAAATCGCAGCGAACTCAATAATATAACGTTAAAATGCAAACACAGCTCACTAATCCCCTAGTCCAGCGAGACGCTTCTCTTCCGAGAGGGAAAAAACTCTCAACTAACTCAGTTACTTAAGATGATGATCGGGTTACGGGGTTGCTATCCCCGGCAGGGGCTTAACCCCAGTACTGACGAGGCCTCAAGTGCGTGGCGTTCACTGTTGTTGCGTGTACTCGTCCCTTATATAGCCGAGGAAGCGTGCGCTCCGAAACACGAGAAAACAAGGAGCGAGATCCAGTGGCTACTAGACTATTTCTTTCGCCAAGCTGGCGTGAAGCTCCTCTCCAAACGTCGCCGTTTTGGGCGTGTTTTCGCGGCACTCGCCCGCTTGCAACACTATATTATAAACATGATATTTAACAATGTTAAAAGATATTACAAAAATCATATTGTGAATTCTACTTAAAACAACATTGATCAAACTTGTGGCGACAGTATGTCTTTTAACTTTGCATTTAATGATATGATACAACATTTTACTTTTATTTTATGTTTTAAAACAACCAAGCAATTTGAATCAAAAGTATCTTGTTTTATATACTGACTTGTATATTGAAAATAAAATAAATTAATTTTAATTTTAAAGGATTTAATTAGGTATAGTAGTTTATATTACACTAAAGAACTGTGTGTTTCATTTTTTGAACATGCCAGATTTTTGTTTCGTATGGCCCATGCGTGTTATAATATACAATAGACTAATTCGACCTGGAACAAATACACGAAAGCAATTAATTATGAATGTTATAAATTTCCTGCTGAAAAGATTTTAGTTAGTTTTCAGGCGAATTTTTTCGCTTATATTTTTTTAGATGTTCATATATAGCTCATAATATTCAGCAAATTTGGTAAAAGGCTTAGTAGTTATGCTCCAGGTATATAGTTTTTTTTTAAAATCGGTAGAAATTGTCTCATTGTAAATTATTACATTATAAATATTAATTTCACTAGGAAATATTTTTAAGACATTTTTATTGGCAATAAGTTTAGAATATAACATTTCAAAGCATTCCATTTGCATACAGTATATTTTTTTAATTCCAAAAAACATATAGTTTTGAGAGACACAAACACACAATTTTTTATATTCTGCACTATACCGATTTTGTAAACGTTTCCTATGAAACATGGCTAAAATTTTTACAACAGACATTTAAAAAAATGCAGAATTCATTTTAATATATAATAATGTTAATTTGGAGGTATTTTAGTTTTGATAATAAATATTTTATAATTAATGAAATTTTTGATTTTCTAATAGAAATTGTGTGCTTTTCTTTTATTAAAACTTTTTCTGAAAAAATAAAATAAAATACAATTTTGATAAAAATAATGTGTAGACAAAACAATCTAGAATATGCATGTGATCTTCAATCGAAAGGCTGGTTGCAACTCTTTTTCAGCAATTTATCTTCCTTTACTTTCACAAATTCCTATTCGATTTTTTTAAAAATATTTAGTTTAGACTGAACGAGACTCAGTAAACATTATTAGTATTTTCTTGAAATGATTTTTTTGCAAATTTATGAGATTATATTTTTGAGTTTAATGATTTCAGTCCAATTTTATATGCGGTTAAAACATTTTGTAGAAGAAAAAAAAATAACAGAAGAAATTTTATTTGAACTGGTAATTTATTTAATTTCCTTTTAATTAAAATTATTTTAAAGAAAATCAGTTTAAGGCAATTCAGTTACAGTTTAATCGGAAAGTTACAGTTTAAATAATTATTTTAAAAGCCAACATTGTAATTTATTTCTCGTTAAATTAATAAATCCACAAAAATTAACAAACAAAGTATTTTTTTACCTCATAGCCACATATTGATGATATTATGAAGTTTCGGATAAGTAACAAGTAGGAATATATCAAACTGCGTTGCCACGGGAAAGCAACCATAGATAACGGAGGAATTTGTGAAAGGTGAAGATTGCAGACTAGACGGAATCAAGACGTCTCCATGCTAGACGCCGTTTCCCCCTCTCTTGTGATTGGAAAGATAACTTGGGTCAGATGATCCAAAAAGTTGAGAATAATGTTGATTGGTCATTTGCCTCCGAGGGCCGGTTTTTTAGACTTAGATAAAAGAGAATCGACGAGAGAAACAGTGAGAGAGAGCGAGGAGAGGAAGCCAAGGGTTGGGAGCCGACTGACGAAGCGACAGCTGGGGATTGGAGCTATAATTCATCTTGGAATTCTGTATAAAATTCTCAGGAGAGAATTTGGAGTGTACGTAGGCAGCCACACCTTGTAGCTGAGTCCACATAAAGTTCATCGGAACTTTTGGAACCATTCAGTGTCTCGTCTGAAGTGTAAAAGCTCATCCGAGCTTTGGGAATTCCTCCAATTAGTTGAACAACTGTCTCCTGAGTTGCTCGTCCAGCCAGTCCATCACCTTACGCTCTACAAACCCAGCAGGTTGATCGACAAGCAGAGAATCCCAAACCTCTGGCCAGATCTTGCGGGAGATTCAAGAACTCCACCCTCCGTCTTCATCTACGAGAGAGACTACCTTACTTATTTGAGGCACAGCACCTTCCCCTAGTGGAACTCTGAACAGAATTACCTATGTGTTCGTAACATATTTAATAAAGAAGGTGTATTTGTGCGAAATATATATGTATTATAGCTGGAAATAAATAGATTTTTATTTCTCCAAGAC
The DNA here is from genome assembly GCA_026289955.1 of Argiope argentata. Classification (NCBI taxonomy): domain Eukaryota; kingdom Metazoa; phylum Arthropoda; class Arachnida; order Araneae; family Araneidae; genus Argiope; species Argiope argentata. The sequence goes on along the minus strand of JAOUZG010050521.1, from coordinate 158,598 downwards.
CTGGTTTTGTTTCCGGCCCAACTCACCAGTAGCCCCGGCCAAAACGTTACAATATTAAGTAAAAGTATTGATATACCAGTATTTAGATTTTCTGTTATACACGAAAAAAATATTTTACATGCGTATGAATTTCTGGATTCACCTTTCCTAAGATGTTTTTAAAAATCCATGAAGAGAAATTTATCTTTTGCAATTTATTTAAAATATTCCTTTTATTTTTAAAAGAGTTTGAAAATAAACCTTAAATGTGTTAGAAAAACCGGACAATCATTTAAATCATTGGAATCCTCATGCTAAATAGGCACATAAAATTTAATAATGCAAATATTAAATCGCTTCAATCGTGGAAATGTAGTAATTATGGTGTTTATATCGAGTTAAGGATATCGCATGTGAAGCTTGTTTGGAGCATTGAATATCTGCAGAAACTTGTTTAAGAACACAAATAAATATTTTTCTGTGGAGACTTGAATGCAAAAGAAATTTTATTTACGTACAAGGAGACAAGCGGTATATAGCTTTCAGCGATGGGGAGAGTGATAGGACCTGAGTCTTTGTGAGATAGGAAGCTCTCTGCATGATCAATAGGTACCGATGCCCACCACAATTTTTTGTGGAAGGTGTGTTCCTGGAAATTACATCAGTGGGTAAGGGACTTACCTTAGGCATGATTGAATTTTTGTGTGAGAGCTCCCATTGGACAGATCATATTGATTGTTACTTTTTATCGTGATCCAAAACTTGCAATCGAAAAATCACCATTGAGATTGGATCAAAGATTTGAATCACACCCCTCTTTGAAAAGACTTGATCATTGTTATTTGAGACTTTTCGATATCGGTTACATATAGAACTGGTAAATCATTCGTCAACCCTTATAACTGCAGATTATTTCCCACAAAAGTCAGATTTTCGAATTCGTGGAGGTGGAGGTCAGAAATGAGGAGATTCAACCATCCAAGTCTTTAGTTCGAATTGTTTTGATGGTTAAAATACTTACTATGCACTACGTAGAAGAGAAATAAAAATATTATTTTTAAAGAATCGAATTTGGTTTGAAGATATATTTGTGATTTAAATCGAAATTGCAAATAAAACTGTGGCAAATTTTTGATTCCCATTTTTATCCAAAGAATTAAAATATTTTAAAGTGAAAAGTGACAGAAATTGAAATAATTTTTTTTATCAACAATTTTTTTTTTCTATTAAGGGACGATAAAGAGAATATACTGACATCTGAGTTTGAAAGTTTGAAAGCTGTCAAACTTGTTCTAGAGCGACAACAATAAGCCAAAACTGCAGTAATAAAGTTATTGATAAAAATCATTCGCATTATACTGTTATTTAAATATTTATCATTATTTAGCAAATATTGAGATTTATACTAGTCGAAATCTCGTATTGTAATTTTTAAGGATACCAACGTCCAAAAATAAACAAACATTGCGCAGGTTCACGTTCACGTGTCAGGACGTAATCATCGACAAATGATGAGATAGAAACAGGTCTCGTTTGAGCAAACCAATCAGCTTGCTTTCTGAATAAAAGTTGTTTTCTGTCTGCAAATTCCATGCCGGTTTTATATTTGTAAATAATAATGTCTATTCATTGTCATGCTACTCCCCATTAATTTAAAATTTATGTTAGAAGTTACAAATTCTTATTACTTATGAAAACTAAGAGGATTTAATTTTCTTTTACCTTGTTTTATTATTTTATATGATCATGATTTAGTATTTAATATAGTGATAAATTGTCAATTTTTAACTAAAGCACGTACCTTATTTACATGGCATTTCAAGAAAATTCCAATAAAGAAAGGTATACAGTGTTTTCGCAATTTTTATTTTTTGCTCCATCGATTTGGCCTTTAAAAATGATTTTGATTTTTGTTTCTAAGATTTTTTTTTGAAATACGAAACTACTGTTAAAATTGGATTTTAATGTAAACACTTTAATGTTCAAAATAATTAGATTACTTGATAAATTTGAATTGTTAATGCTGTTTTATTTCATTATTTCATTTTCTTTTTTGGAAAAATAGAAATGCAAATTCTTTTTCTTCTTGGTTTTTAATTTTTACGTTCCACTCATCTTATTTTTTAGGAAACTTCTAATGTTTGTTTTCTAAGACATAATTAGGTAATGTCTGTATAGATATAGGAAGAATTAATAAGGTATAATTATTTTAAAATATAAATTATTTATTGCTAAAATTATAGCAAAGATGTTTAGCATTGCCTTTCTTCTTTAAGAAAATATAAATTTATGTTTTAAGTTTAAATTGTATTCTTTTTTTAGATTTTCCTTGTTACTTCTTGAGCCAGGTGAAATTTATTTTGAAGATTACAGCTGTTATTGTTATCCAGGGAAAATATCTGAAAGTGAAGCATGTCGACGGTATGATTTTTTTTTAAACTCATAAGATTAAATAATAATAATAATAATAATTTGATTTTGGTTAAGTTGTATATTGAATTTTTTTGTATATATTTTTTATGAGCTTCATTTTATTTTTTTCAATTAATTAAAATAATGTTAAAAAATAGAAAGGGGATTTTTTTTCTTTTTTTTGACATTCAAAAATTTTGTAAGATTTTTTTGGTTAAAACATTTCTAAATTTTTTATAAATTTCAATCACTTTGTTCCCACACGATAGTTTGTACGATAAATAGAAAGGGCTTGATTGATGAAATAAAAAGACAAATTGTAAAATTATAACTTGGTGAAGAATATATTATTCTGGTAGTATCTTGGATGATTAAATGTAATAGTGCTGCAGAATTTCTGAAGAATTTTATTATAATACAAAGCTATATCGAGAATTTATTTATTTTTTTGGTGTTTACTGAAATTATTCTTTCCTAATTATTTATTACTAGCCGCCTTTGGCGACCGGTCAGTTTACCAATATTAAAGCCGACTAAAGGGTTAAATAATTTTTTAAATAACTTGGTCTCATAATAAGTTTTTAAGCAAAATATTTTGAAGCTTCAAATTTCGATAGTCATATAATTCACGTATAATATTATGTAGGCCTTAAGCAGTCCTGATCTTTGAAGCCCGCATCTCTCTCTGATTTTCTATCAGTGCGCGTAAAATTCACTTTTAAATTAAATTGAAAGTGATGAAACTTCAATTAATATAAAGATCTCTTTACTGAATCTAAGAATGTCTTTAAAAACAAAACTAAGAGCTGAAAGCAGAATAGTCCGACATTGAAGTTTTATGTTCAATACAGAAATTGAATCATTATATATATTTTTTATAATTTATAAGATCTCAAGGAATTATTCAGCAAAAATTTCACAGGTTAATTGAAATCATCAGTTCTTAATTTTATTTTTAGATGTAATAAATGCTCTCAATAATAACATTTTTTAGGTTTATATTTATATTTCAAAAAATTATGGTTTAAATTCCTTTGGTCTTATAGATTCATATTTGTAAAATATTTTTCTAATAAAACTTCTAAATAAATAAATAAGCATTTCTATCTTGAAATCTGGCTGATTTATTCAGTTCTGAATATTGCAAGTTTAGAAGAATTATTATAATTATAATTTAGACCCATTATTCTAGAGTAACTTTGATTGGCTTCTTTGAGATCTTGATAAAGTGATCTAAAATCACCAGTTTATATTGAATAGTTATATTGAAGTTTCATAGATCGATCAGCTTTGATGATTGATTTAGTTGATTGGAGTGCTACTTTTTTATTTTAACTATTTTTTTATTTATTGTTTCTAGAATATTTTGTTAAATATGATTCACAGAGCAGATGATGTATGTTAAAATTTAATTCATCAGCATTTTTTCCCTAAATCTGTAGTTATATATTTCACTGGGACCAATTGCTAAGATATTTATGTATCTCCCTAAAAAATTAAGAAATTAGATGTTGGGCTCCGATTACAGAAGATGCCTTGTAGATGTTTGTTAAATAATAAAATTGTTTAATTGGATTAGTAATATATGTATAGTAAAATATCATAGGAAACATTTCCATCCATTTATTTTCTAAAAATATCTTGTTTCATATTTGTTTCATTTTATACAGAAATTTATCTTCAAAAAACAGATTTCTAATTTCTTTAAAGAATAATAACCATTTGCATTTTTTCCCCTTAGCTGTTGAAAAATGTCAAGAAATTTCTTTTTTTGAGAAGAAGCAAGAAAATTCATCTATTTATTTGTTTTTTCTTTACATTAGTTAATTAAATTCTAATAATTACTTTTCCTTCATATCTTGAGCTCCTGCTGCATGATGATTCCCTCTTGAATTAAATATAATGCACATTTTATTGTATTTTACCAGAAGAATTATTTTATTACATCCCTCCTTTTTCTATCACTGCCTGATACAACCTATTTCTATGAAGTAAAATGAAAGATATTCTATTTTCACTTGTAAGTTCTTTAATACTTAGGTAGACCAACCTAAATACTAGCTGTTGGAATGAGGAATGGATGGGGAAACAAATAAAATCAAATGCAATGAAAGAATTCATTATTCTTTTAATAAAGCATGGGCTATATACTTTGCTTTTATTTATATTTCATTTTTCCTTCTTGCCGATTCATTTGTAATGGTCAGACAAGAATGATTGGTTTTATATGGTAATAAGAAAATTTCTGCCTGAGAAATTACCTAAAATATTCTAAATTAGAAAAAAAAAATTCTTATTAAATTTTTTTTAAGAATGAATTGTTTATGAATAAACAAAACAAACTAAAAAGAAAACAGGCAGCATGTGATAATCAAAATTTCTGAAGAATTAAAAAATATTGAAATAATCATTTTTTTCTTTGCAACTTTATATTTTTGATAATTTTTTTAGTTAATCTCCCCTCCTCCAATTATTAAGCAGTTTTTTATAGTACCCTATTATAATATATACTAATTTATACCAACTTTCAAAGCAGAAACCAGAAAGGCCGCCTGAAAATTTGCTCTAAATCTATTCTATTTGACCCTAAAGATGTGTGCAATCCTATTCTTAAAGTAAGACATATTTTTTTAATACTATGTATATGTATATAAAGAAACATTAAATTAATTAATTTATTTGATACATTTTTATAATATTTTAAGTATATTTCAAACCCACTTATTCTTGTGAATTCATGTAAATGTAACTTTGTTTGCTGTATATTATTATATTTTTCACTAACATATTTTAAATTAGTTAGAAAATGCATTTTAGAAGTTCAAAATTTATTATGCAACAGTTTGGTACAGCAGAAACTGATAATTTTGGAAAAGCTGCATGATATAATCAATATAGCTTATTAAATAATCATGACTTCTATTCTAATGTATATAAAATTATTTTAATGCATTTGATAAAATCTAATTTTTATATGAACTATATATATTCTGTATCATAAAGTTTCTATATTTAGAACAAAACTTACTTAATTTTAATGAATTTTCCCTGTAATTCTTGAAGTATTAACTCTTGCAAGGTAATTAAGAATTAATTCTTGTAAGATATTATATAATGCAAACTTAAATTGTTTCCTATAGATCTATTTATAATTGTTTAAACAAGATACAATTTTTTTCTTATATATATATCGTTATTTATCTTTGATTCAAATGTTTGTAAAAAATTGTTTGAGGAGACATAATAAATAGTTGTGACATACAAGGCTTTAAATAGCCAGAGTTTTAGTATCTGTAATTAATATAAAATTTGTCTAGTATAATTTCTTATAAACATAACAAAATCTAGCATATTTTTCAAATGTATGCCTAGATTGTAAGTTGTGTATGATATATTGTAATTTTGTGTAGACTAGAGATGCACAACCGATGGCCTTGGGCCAAAATTGGCCAGCATAGCCTTTGAAGCTGGCCTGCGGATGTTGTTAATAAAATAAGACTAATTTAAAATGAAATGAGAGTTTTTTAAATAAATAGGGGAAAAAATTGATTCGAAAATGATTCTACATCAGAAAAAAGAATTTACAGTAGTTTATTTAGTTTATTTATTTTTTATTGCACGGCTTTTCAGTTTATTCCCTTCATGGCTGCCTGCAAGCAAGAAAGAGTTTTTGTAAAGGAAATGCTCGCGGACGTGAGAATGTAATATGAGGATCAATTTCAAATCTTTGTTTAATGCATTTGATGACTGATTTTTAGATTTTAAAAGTACCTTAGCTAAAATTGATGTATTTCCTTCTCCATTTTCTGTTGATGTAAACCTAGTGGCTGAGAATATGCAGTTAGCCTGAATTGCTTTACAGAATTCTGATTTTTTTTTTTTTTTTTGAAAAATCAGTTCAAAGGAAAACCGATATTAGAATTTTATAAAGACTTGCATGAGGAATTTTTTTGCTTAAAGCTAAATGCAGAAGCAGGTACAACTTTCTTTGATGGTATTTACATTTGTGAGTAAACTTTCTCACTAATGAACTTAAACAAATCAAAAATAAGAAATAGAATAGCAGATGAGAACTTTTCTTTTGTTCTACGTGTTGCCACTACCAATCTTAATCCCAACTTAAAATTAATAACTTCAAATATTCACTCTCAGCCATCTCATTAATTCTTACTAATTTTGATTATAAATTTTTTTCTCAAAATTTAAATTGTGTTCTCTATATACTGACCAAAAAATTTTCCTTTATTATTCTATTTCAAGTTTGCCACTTTTCTTGTAGGAATATTCTTTTGTGATAAAGTATTTTAATCATTTTTGTAATGTTTGTGTTTTATTCATTTGTTTATTGCATAATGTGTGCATGAGTAAAATAAGTAAAGTAATAATTGTAATTCATGCATATTGCCATAAAAAAAGTGTATAACATGTTTTAACATTCACATGCTGCTTTGGCCCTCAACATGATCCTTTTTCATATTTTGGCCCCTCATCCTAAAAAAGTTGTGCATCCCTGGTGTAGACTATAATTTAAAACTGTTTTATGATTGGTATAAAGAAGAGCAATTTTGTTTGAGTGTATCAAAAATGTATTCAAATTTTGTTATCAATCACAATGGTATGTAATACAAATGTAGTCCATAATAAATGATGATTTCTCCCCTAATTTTATAATAAATTATTTTTATGTAAAAAAAGAATTTGGGCACTTCTTTTTCAAATTATTAAAATTTGAAAAAAAAAATGTAGTAAAGGGCATCTTTTTTATTTATGATACCATAGATAAATACAAATGATGTCATTAATGTTAGTGTGATATAAACAGTGTAAAGTCTAAATTTATATGATGGATATTGTAAAACTTTCTCTCAAACTTTTCTGATTTTTAATAAAGTCATCAAGACATTTGAAATTTTACATCTTATTCTGGAGAATTCTCACTGAGTCTTCACTTTAAAGCTACGAATGATGATTAACAAGAACACCTCTCTTTTCTTGTCACAATTTCAATTTTCTACATGACACATAGAAAGATTCTAGCAGACACCCTCTTCGAATGCCTTAGCAGTGTTGCCAATGTAACAATCTGTCTTCCTCATTTAATCATGTCAAAAGAAAACCAAGTTGTATTTTTCAGAAGTCAGATACTCCTGAACTGGATGCTTGGCAGTAAATACTTAATGGTATATCTATCTATCTATCTATCAATAAAACAAATTCTTTAAGCAGTTTCAGAGACTTCTCAGCATAAATTGAAATTTGATTTCAAGATAAATAGAATCTGCATGCATGTATCATCACCTAGTCTTAAAATAAAGAAAACAGGTTTAGACAAATATGAAAAAAGACATATAGTTTTTTGGATAGCATTTTGAAATCAATTGTAGTGCTGAGTATATGCTTTAGATACACTGGCAGTTTTATGATGCATGTATGCCATTTGAAAAAATTTATGATTTATATGGTTATGAAAATAATATAGTCCTATATACATTTATTTTACATTATTTTGACTTACAATTTTATTTTTGATTAGTTTAGAAATCATATTATGCTGTTACATCATAGAATCTTAGTGTGACAACATTATTGGTTATAAAAATGTAAATTTTAAACTTGAATGATTCAGTGAATTGGTTGACAAAACTTTAGTTTGCACTTTGAACTTAGATACATTTTTAAACTGAACACTGAATGAACTGGATGCAGAATTTATGCTTTAATAATTATGACAATAGAATTAGCGTTTCAGACAATTTCTTATATAGGTAATTTCATCAATAAGAATTAGTTTCAATTTTTCCAAAGATATGAAGGTGATTATTTTTAGCTTAAAAGTGTACAAAATACATGTATACACAATACTGATTGTTTATAATGTAGAGTTCATTTTATGTATGGGATGCCTTACTTCTGTTTCAGCTGCCTCTTCGTGATTGCCGATCAGTTGAAAGATGGCAAGGATCATTGCTTTCAAAGTGAGCATTTATGTATAAAACAATTATTTTCTATCAATAAAATTGTCTTTCTTTGTAATTTTTTAAAATTGTAATTATTTAAAATGTATTTATTTATTAGTCACCATTAATAAGAGCTAGTTGCTAGAATTATTGATTCTGTTTAACTGCATAAGTATTACTTGATTTCATGATTGCTACATTAAATAATTTTTTTTTACATAAAATTGCAATAAACATTTTAATCTTATTGTTATTGTCTTTGCCTGCTCTGATTATTATGAATATGAACTTTCCTTATATAGTCAAAGCATGGTATCATAATGCCAATAAGAATATAACTGTCTGAGCAATCTATCTTCTAGTTGCACTTTAGATTTTGGCACTGTAACTTAACTTTGTTATTCTCATCTAAATAATGCAGAATTAAGTAATATTTTCCCTTTAATTTTCTATAATGGAAGAAAAGTGTGGGAGTAAATATATGATGAAATACAAAAATTAAGCTTGATTTGCAATAATGACAAATATTATTACAAATTGTTATATATATATATATATATATAATATAAAATATAAAATCAAAATTCAGAAATAAATAAATAAATATTAGAACATTAAAATTAGGATGGATATTATCAATAAGACATCTTCTTGAATTTTTTAATGGTGTAAAAATCATTTTTGTGTAATTATATTTTTGGAAGTTATCAGGAGAAAAATACCAAAATCTAAATGCTGAATTAATTAAGATATTCATGTAAAAACATAGCTGTTAGTTGCATATTTACATCCTCTGAAATATATTTGTCTCAAATATGGTAGCTATATGTCAGATGGTTTCACCTATAACGTTCCAACAAACAAATATGTATATTCTCTTATATTATTAATTGAGATAATTTGAATAATTATATATTTAGTGAGATCTTGGATATACCATATGAAAATGCATCACTGTTAAGTATTCAGAGCACTTGACTGCTTATTTTAAGAAGCCAAATTTGATTTGCAGTATCTAATTTATCATTGGAGGAAGCATTTCAAAATTACTAGTTCTCTTCTGATCATTGCAGTTAGGAATTATCATAGTCTATATTTGTGAGATAACTACTGATAATGCTATGCATTTGTAGTATTTTTTAAAAATCCCCCACATAGAGAGTGAGAGAGTAATGAAATTCACTCTAGCACACACACACACCATTAGAACTGAGTAAGTTTTTCTTCAGATAATATAATTTTAGTACAATTGGTAACCCTCAATGTAAATATACAAATCGAGCAGATGTATCAAAAACTCTGTCTACATAGAAGATCTAATTTTATTGACAGGGATATTACCAATTGTATTTTTTGTATTTGAGTGAAGGATTTTAATTTATTTCTATGTATAGAGTTTTGTTGATTTTTTTTTACTAATTTTGGTCTGTATTTCTTTTTTCCCCCTGCAGGATTGACAAAGGAAATGTTATATATGTTGAATGTGATCAAGTGATTGAAATGTTAGATGGGAACTTTTTAGCCCCATATACATTTAAAAGAGTAGGTCAGAATCTATTGTTTTTTCTCCAAAATAAGTTGTACAATTCTTATAACTAAAAAAAGCTTTTCAATATTTATTTTATAACAAATATGTTAGTAACAAGAATTTTAACATTATATTTGACATGTTTAATGAGGTTTTTATAATTTTCTTCTTATACAATTTTATTAATTTCATTTTTTAATAAAATTAAATGGTCTATAAAAAGTATTATTGTTTTTATTTACTGGTAATTTTTTATACATCACTTTGTTTGCATATAACATTGTTAAAGTCTTTAATTATTTAAGAAAAAAAATAGAGTAGATATTCATTATTAATAACTACAAATGAATATTTTTTTCTGATTCTTTTCAAAATGAATTTTGTGTTTCTTTTATCTAGTGTTTAGTTTCTTTAAGAAGGTATAATTCCTAACTTTTTGTTATTTTACTTTTGCCTTTATTTCATTTGCAAATATGTATAATTTTATGAATCATTTTAAAAAAATTCAGTACCATTTTGAAATTAGGCTTTTATTTTCTTAGCATTTTGGTGTCCTGCTTATGTACTTTATCTGCTTATTATGAGTAAATGTATCTTCTTGCTTGCCACATACACCATTATATATGAATTTGACTTTTTTTACATCTATCTGAGAATATTTAAAATGCTTCAGTCAATAAAAAATATTGCCAAGTGTAAACTATGTTTTGTTATCCATTTTTTTAAATGCAAAAGATGTAAAAGCTGTTGAAAACATTCAGTGAAAGAATGATAAGAAAATAGGTTGAAGCATTTGGGGATTGTCATCTTAATCGGTGTGTTCAGAAATAAAGTGTACACGATTCTATCACTGATCTGTTTCCTTTTTTGGAACAGAATTTGAGAGAACAAATGTTTTATAATTTTATCTTTATCTAATGAGTTTTTTAAAGTTTCTACAGATGCTCTTTATAAAAATGTAACAGAATACTTAAATTATTGCTAATAGTACTCATGTTAAGTAATGAAAATATTAATTAAAATGTACAAAAAAAGAAAAAGAAAGAAAGCTGGACATATAGCGTATGCATTAAATTTTTTAAAGACATAGTGGTTTTTATGTTGATTTTTAAAATCAAATTGTTGCATATAATGAATGTGGGTTCAATCTTTCATTTTTTTTGTGTTAGATGTCATTCTTTCAAACAAACAACAAGAAAAAAGTTCACAGATAATCTCTAAATTGGTATTCAGATGAATATTCGAATCAGGAAATATCAGCTATTATTATTATTTATTTTATATAAATAGCATTAGATGTTTCAAATTATTGCAATAGTTATATGCCAATTTAATTCTACTTTTATTTAGTGTCATCCAATATGGCTTGTTTCAATTGTTTGATATTACATAATACTATTAATATAAAAGGAAAACTATTGGCCATCGATGGTAGTTAATTAACTTAATAGCTTTTAAATTTCAGTTGGTGTAATTTTATTTTTTTGCTATAATATTTTTGATAATGGGCAAATACAACAATTTCAATAATTTTTGATTAATAAAAATTTTAATTAAAAAAAATTTAAGTCTTAAGGTTTGTCTTGTAGGTTGGTAACACAGGCATATTCTTTTTGTTGTTGTGTTGTGTCGAATGGCACTTGTCATGGACAAGCCCGCCAATGAACCCAGCAGCAGATTAAGCCTAATGAAGTGTCTCTTGTATTTGAGTAGCGCCAACTAGGGCCAAGAGTACGACTTTGCTACCCTCTCACCACATTCACTTGCACAACACCTTGCATATTCTTTTTAATGATAGAATATGTAGCTTGCAATTCATTTAATAATACAAATTCAAAATATTTTGTATGAATTCTATTAATTAAAAAACTTCCTGACAACTGTATAATGTAATACACACACAAAAAAATTCTATTAAGTCAGGTTTGATATTTCATATTTTAATTCAATTGTATAATATTGCAGTTTAATTTTTATCGTTATTCAGTGCAAATGTTTAAATAGTTTTTAGTATTTTTCAATTATTGAAAAATTCCATATACCTTTTATCTCAATCAAATTACATGAAAAAGTAACAGTTTGTATTTTAAAAAAAATCTTTTATATTCATATATAATTTTAAAGATTTTATTGCATTTTTATTTAAATTGGCATTTCTGAAGCTTTAATTTTTAATTGATAGTGAATATAATATATACACTGAAGTGACAAAAGTCATGGGATAGCAATATGCAAATATACAGATGGCAGTAGTATCGCAGCGAAAAAGTATAAATGCGCAGTTCGTTTTCCAAAGCTTTCATTTGTGTTCAAGTTATTCATGTGAACAGGCTTTTCGTGATTTATGGCGGCAAGACGAGAATTAACAGACTTTGAACGTGGAATGTTAGTTGGAGCTAGACGCATGGATCATTCCATTGCGGATATCGTTAGTGAATTCAACATTCCGAGATCCACAGTATCAAGAGTGTGCCGAGAGTATGAAATTTCAGGCATCCCATCCCATCATGGACAGCGCAGTGGGCGACCACCTGCACTTAACGACCGAGACC
>JAOUZG010050521.1:130802-145770 GCA_026289955.1 Argiope argentata | reverse complement strand
TAAGGCATATTTATATGCCTATATATGTTACAATATATGTTACATATTCTTTCATTTATCTATGTCAATTATCTATGTTTGGTAGAAGTTTTGTACAGTTTCTTACTCACTGCAAGTATAATTTCTCTGCTCTGCTTTCCTAAATTAGATACTTTTTTAAGATTATAATTTAATTTATCCATAAGGCAGAAAAAATTTATATATTACTTAAAGTCATTATCTTCTGTAAAAAAAATTCAAATTTAGAAATAATTTTAAACATGATATTGGAAAATGTACAAAATCTGTTTTCCTAAATTTTAAATATTATTTAATTATAGAACATTTATTATAAAATAAGAAAGAAGTATGTTTTTTAGAATCATATAATAATACCTTGTAAAGAATAATAAATTAAGAATTTTGCTTAAATAATGTTCTAAAATTTGAATGTTGCTTGGTTTTAATTTGAACAAGTTCAAGTGCATAGCTCTATTTCATTACTCAAAGTACTCATAAATTAAACTACTTTGAAAAAAACTCCAGTTATAATGCCTTTAGTTATTTGTTCCAATGTCTCTTATCCTTTGTCTATTTGTTTTTCTGGATATGACTTGCTTTACCTACCCTTAAACTTTGAGCTCTTGTGAGATACCTTATATTTATCTAAAATCTTTTGGTAATAAAATACCTGTTAATTGATTGTTATAATGACATAAGAGAAAAAGGGTCAAATTTCTGAACAACATTCCAAAATTCTTCACAAATTTCATCTCAATTGTTAAATTCAGTCTTTCTTTCAAATGTTCAATTGCCATTTGCTTTTCTGGTGGATTTAAGTCTGAAGTGTCAGCTTCATTGATAGATATCTGCTAATGCAACTTTTTGATTTATTGACTGTTAAGTATTTGTTTTGTAAATCAAATATTATTATAAACATTATTGATACTACAATCAATTTCCAAATCTGTCTGGTAAGATTGACATTTTCAACTGTTATATGAGCAACTTGATCAATTTTTAACATTGTTTTTCTATCATTTTTTTGAGTACTTCATATTCTAAAATGGGTCATGTTTAAAATGAAAGATGAAAATCCCAAACTTCCTAACTTCTAATTTGTGTAAATCAGAGTTGCATAAATTAAAGTATTATATTGTTTTTACATTCTCATCTAATTATTAGAAAGGAAAATCATAGATACTATTTTACATAAATTATTATTAGAATGGGTTCTTTTAAAAAGTATTCTTTGTGGACTTTTTTTCTTTTGTAAAAGTGTTTTGAAAATGAGTAAAAGGTGTACATCTTACTGATTTTACAGAATTATACATGGAAGTTGATAATCTTATTTTATTGTAACACAATGAATATAAAACAAATTTAAATTATTCTTTCTATTAATTGATTACTTGTTTTGTTTTGTTTTCAGTTAAAAAGAGCATCTCAGTTACCTAGTGTTGATCAAGCTTCTATGGTAAAAAAATATTCATAGATTAATTTCAGATATCATTTTATAAAGTATTATTCAACAATTAATAAACTATTTTTGTGATGAATTAATTTCCTTGTTGATGAATTTTTTCTTTAGTCTGCCATTTTTACAAACTTTTGTTCATATGATAAAATAAAAATAACTTCTTAGTAATTAAAAACAAACAAACAAACTGTAATGTTTTTTAAATAGCTGTCCTCATTCCATATCTAATGAAAAGCTGAAATGGGGTTTACATAGATTTTTTCTTCATTAACTGAGATTTTTGTATTGAATGATTTTCTGAAAAGAACCAAGGAATATAATTTTCTCTATAAGTTTACTATTTTTTTCATTTATTACAAAAATGATATTATTATTAATAATAATTTTAATAATATTATTAATAAGTAATGATAATAATAATAAATAATTGTAAATTAATTAATAAAGAATAATAATATTCTTTCAATAATTAATTTTTATTTCCATTATACTAGTTATTATATTAGTATAAATTATTGACTTAACACATTTTTGGATTAAAGATATTGATATCAATATCTCTGTGTGGATTTAATTTTTTGTCTGTATAATTAGAATTAAAAGTTTTTTCTTAAATTTTTTAAATAAAATATTTAGAATTTTATCTAAATAATTTTTCATTTAATTACATTATAATTTTTAAAAATGTTTTGTCATAAACTTTTTTTATATTTGCTCTTTTTTTTTAAATATATTAATTTAGAAATATTTTATTCTAATACAATGTAAAATTGTTAAAGGGATGCAGGAAATTATTAGAGGAATATGTTTTTATTTCAGTTTTGGTATTACTTTTCTAATATTTTTTAAAGAAATCTGTTGTAAAATGCCTTAAAAAGTATAATAAAATTAAAGAATTTATTTTACAGATTGCTGCAATTGTAAGTTGTCGGCAAAGTAGTACTAAATTTGATACCAGTTGGTATGTAATTTTAATTATTTTCAGTAAAATTTATTAAAATTTGCTTCCTTAACTAATTTTTTTCTCGCTTAAACATAACTGAAGTTATATAAACTAATTTATTTTTACACTGATATTTGTTGGAAAATATATAGCGTATTATAAATCTTAAAAATTGAGAAATATTTGTATAATCTGTGAAGTAAATGCTTCATCATATATGAATTGCTTATTGAAGTTGGATTGAAATGAAAATGTAACAAAATATGAATACTTAGAAAACTTTTGATTTCTTTAATATCTTTAAAAGTAAATGTATGCATATATATATTTATTATGCTAAATATATAAATTTGAGAAATTTAGTTTAGCTTTATAAATAAATGTCTTATGGATTATTACAGAAAAAAGAGTTTATGTATTGCTGAAAAGTTATTTAATTCTTATTCTTTGATAATTTTGTTCTTCTTTTTCTTCTTAAAAAGAATTCATTTTAGAATTTTTTCACATATATTTTTCTTAAGCAATATGGTATTTTTAAAAATTTATAAATATATGATTTTCATATGACAGTGTTTATTGTATTTAATTTAAAGTACTTGATATATGAAAAATTAATTTGAATCAAATTTCTCTATCTAAATGTAGGTTGGAAGATTTGCATGAAACAATACTTTTAGAAACCATGGGAAACAAAATAATACCTTTAGTTGTGAATCCTGGTAGAATTCTATTAACAACAAGTCGCCTTTATTTTCAGCCTTATAATAATGCAGAGCCTGTAAGTGATTAAAAATTTCATTTGTTTATGAAAAATTCTGTTGAAAAATACTTTTATTTCTTATTAAAATGAAATTCAATGAATCATGTAAATGCTATCTAACTTAAAAAAATATTTTTTATGTTTTCAAATAACTTTTGTTTTGTTAATTAAATTATTACATATTTATTTAATTCCAGTGGCCTGTTTTAAAAATTAAGCTATCTGATATCAAAAGGGTAATCAAAAGGAGATTTTTGCTCAAACAAGTGGTAAGAAAATGTATTATTTTTATTAATTATAAATAATCATGAATGACTATATATTATTATTATATATAATAATTTCAATAACATTTGAAATGCCAAATCTGTAAGAACCAATTTTTTTTTGTGTGTGTGGTGTGTGTTTTATACTAGCAATTTCAAAATTAATTTTATCTAATAAGTAATTTTTGATTGAAATCTTTGAAAAGATGAACTTTTATTTTTCAGAAAGATAATAATTATTTATTTGACTAAAGATTTTTTTCTCTTTTATAAACCAGTTATTAAACTTTTAAATTGATTTTTAAAATTAAATCTTTAAATAACTTTGTGAAATTAAAAATGTAACAGATGTATTTTAAATGAATTACGTAATCATTAATTTAGGTTATCAGTTGGTTAAGTGATCATTAATTTAGGTTATTAATTGGTAAATCAAATCTAACATGGAATTGTAAAGTGGAATTTACATTTCTAGAAAGTATAGAACTATTAGTTGCTTCTTATCAAATATTGATTTGAACTTCTTGCTGCTTTATTATAATAACTGGGAATGAATTTATTTAAAAGTGATTTGAAAAAAAAAATAGAATTATTCAAAATAAAAAAGTAATTATTTTTATGGTTTGATTCATTATCAGAATTCATTTAAAGGGTAATTTTGTGGAATCCGAAATTGTCTATAAATTGTATTCCAATGAGAGCATATTAAATATGATGTAATAATTTTTGAATATTTTATCACCTGTTTTTTTGTGCTATATAAATTAAATTTGATAAAAGATTAGTTTGGTATAATTAATATCACACCAATAAAAGCTTATAAAATCTCATAAATCACATAGCATTAAGTAGGCTCACGTTTCCTTAAATATCAATAAAAAGATACAGACTGTAAAAATTTTCTTTCTTCCACTTCAAAGAGTCAACAATATTTTATAGCTTTGCATTGAGAAATATTTTTTGTTTACTATTGTCACTAAATTGTGTGTTGCACAATCTTTTCAAAATTTTGGTAAATTTTCCATTTTTTTCTACAGCACACAAAATAGCATCCTTTAAAAATAAAGTTTTACTATTTTACTCTTTAAATTTATATAAAAATTATTTTAATGATACCTTGTTCAAAAAACAAATTGACAAAAAAGTTGTGAAATGACAGTTTGATCTAGTTCATAATTAATTTAAATTTGGGGAAAAAAAGCTGAACTAACAAAGCTAAACTGGGTAATCCAGGTTCAACAATCTTTTCTAATTTGTTAAAGGACAGAGAGAAAAATTTTCATATTTATTTGTTATTAAAGATGGGTTTGGCTATAATAGAATTATTTTGATTGTTTTGCTTTTGTTGAAAATAAAAATATCTGCTTATTTTTTATATTAAAAATAATTACATGTTTCTGATATAAATTTTTCTTCTAGGGGTTAGAATTGTATTGTTCAAAGCATTCTCCTACCAAACAGTTGTTTCTATCATTCAAAACTCAAAGTGAACGTGATACTTTATATACAAAATTAGTCCAAGAACCTGGTAATTGTTATTTAATTTTATCAAAAAAAAAAACACCCTTTTATTTTATTATTGGCTTATTTTTTCTCTTTCTTTAGCTGTAAAACTGGATGATAGTGGGCAAGAAAACATGACTTTATTATGGCAAAATGGGGTGATATCTAACTATGAATATATTTTATATCTCAATAGGTATGTTAGTTTTTATAATTCGTAACTTTATATATTAATTGAAAATGTAAACTATAAATTATAATACTAAACTTCTATGATTTTTTTAAAAACATCCACTGAGACTTTTCTCTTAAACTTTTAAACATTTCTGAGAATATATAAAAATATTCATTCTAAATGAAAAATTTCTTGAATTAACATTGGTATTAAAAGTAATTATGATATAAATGTACTGTATATTCTGTTTAAAAAAACTTTATTAAAGTAATTAACTTTAAGCTTTTATTCATTTTTTAAAAAAAGAATAAATTTTGTTATGCGCATAGCAACAACAAATAAAGAAACAATTTAAGAAGCTCTGATCCTAATAATAATCTTTTCTTTTTCTAAATAGACCTTTTAATATTCTTGAAAATATAATTTAAATATTTATAAAATACTATTTTGAGGAAGTATCATCAAGGAAAGAATTTAAATATTTATGCAACATTCAGTAATACTTTAAAGTTTTCATGTTATGGAAATCTTATAAATTATACATGTTTTGACAATTTCATTCATATCAATTAATTAAACATAATCAAATTTAATTTGAAATGTATGGGATTCCTGATATTACACATTGAATATCATGTAAATGTGGTAATAATAGTGATAATTATTTAATAATAACAAAAAATCTTCCTTGCAAAAAAGTACTTTAAAAGTCATTTTCTCAGTGAATTTAATTTGATTTTATAATCATATTAGATTCATAATTTGATTTATAATTTTTATAATAATTTATAATTATTTTTTAATTAGAAGTGTGTACATAATATAGTGTGTAAAATAACTCCTTACTTTTGAGTTTTGCTTAATATTGACATTATATGATTTCAGATGATATTTAGATACAAAAAAAGTTTTATATGCACTTTAAAAAAAAGGCACCCCCCATGTTTGCAAATGTTAGTTAAAATTTTATACTATTTCATGACCTCTGTCTCTATTATCTGACTTGTCACTTTTGACGACCAGCTAGTTCACCTGGAAGATTGTATTTTTAGAATTTCATTTAAATTGTTTTAATATTATTTCATGTATATAATTACATCAATTTATCAGACATTAAAATTGTGTTATTTTAATTGTCTTTTTTATTGTGTATATAATCCATTCTAATGGGGAACAGTCTTGTAGAACAATTCCAATTTTTGTACTGTTTTAACTGGCTGTATTATTTTTTATTCATCTTGTAAACTGCATGGATCTTAGACAAATTCTTCTTCTTTAGCTTTCAACGTTGGAAGGAAATCATCTAATTAAATGTTTTGAGAAACAAAGAATTTTAATCAATCAATTTTGTGTGATCTATTGTTGAAAATTAGAAAAAAAATATTTTTAAGAAATCTGTGAAGCTTTTTAACAGTATTAAATTACCGTCATTGAAAAGGTTATCTTTTGAATTTTTGGCATGATTTAAAATTCATCTTTGTGAAGGATAGGAAGATATCATGGTAATCCATTAGGAAGATATCATAGAGAAAAGAGAAAACTAATATTAATTTTTAATGAATTAAAATTAGAATTAAAATTTAAAAAAATGACCTGAGGTGATTATTTTCAGCCTCCAAAGTATATATGTGCCAACTTGAAAAACTATATGCAAACCGAGCTGGGCTGTTAGAATGGAAACTCACACTAAAAGAATGTTACAATCCCACTCACACTTACACTAATTGAATAAAGCTTAGAAATATCTTTATTATGAGCTGAGATTAGAGAATGCATTTTATTTTGGCTGTGCCTTCTCAAATTGATTCATTTAATTGTCCATTGACATCTAAGATATTAATAATTCCACATTAAATCTTAAAATTTTAGTAGCATTCTGTGTTAAATTACATATGTATAAATGCTTTGATTTTAGATAAAAAAATTTAATATAGAGAATTCTACAAAATTATAATGTATACAGATAGCAATTAAATAACAAACAGTCATCGATTTACTGATAATAATATCTTAAAACTACATTTAATATTCTTCTTTAAGGTACAGGTTTAAAATGAACTGATTAAAAAAAACAACTGATTGCATTTTTTTCAAGAATTTACCTTACAACAATATTTTTTTTACTGTACACATTTAGGATCACTAATAATTGTTCTGTTTTATTAACTGTATTGTGAAATATACATAAAAGTCTCTCTCTCTCTCTTTCTCTTTCTCTCTCTCTCTCTCTTTCTCTCTCTCTCTCTATATATATATAAATATTCTATTAACATTTTGTTTTTGTTGTTTCTTGTAGTCTGGCTGACCGCAGTTTTAATGATTTGACGCAATACCCTGTATTTCCATGGGTTTTATCTGATTATACATCTGAATCAATAGGTAATACTAAAGACTTTTTCTGCTATAAATGACATTTATATGATTTCTTTATCCTCATTTTAAAATTTTTAATATGCAATAAATTATTGATTTTAATTCTTGAATAATTCTAATTTTTTAAATGTCTTTTAGATTTTAATCTGCTATTTAATTTGAATCTTTGTATGTGACATTTAATATTACTGGATACCTAGATATATTATTAAAACTTCATGTCTTATAAAAGAAATTTTTAATTTCTGGTAATATTTTTATACATATGTTTGTAAGTGAATTTTATCAATGAAATATAACTCAAACTTCATCATTTGTTTCTTAAAAACTACTTAAATAGAATTTTTAAATAATTAAAAATATAAATAATTTCTAAAAAACATATTTTTGTGCTATTTATTTCAATATTTAATAATATTTTATTCTATAAGATTGAAATTTCTCTCTGTCTCTTGCTTACTCTCTCTCTCTATAAATCATTATTGATTTTGTTCTTTTTCTTCATAATGTGAGTAGGATAATGTATTCATAGCTGTTTGCATTTTGCTATACAATAAATATATGTTAGTTACTGCAATGGTTATTTTAGTTGTTAATGTAACCTACTATAAGTATTTGGTTTGATTTTTGATATAATTGGGTAAGATTTTTTATGACAAAACATGTTGAAAGAGAGAGAGACTTAAAAACATAACAATCATCTAAAATTTTTTTAACTGGCTACTTTTTAAAAAAACTTCCATTTTAAACAAAATCAAACTTGTAAATGCTTAAATAATAATAAAAAAGATAATTGTAATTTGAATTCTACTTTAGTGGGATCAATAAAAAATTGATATTCATATTTTTTTTCTGTGTATTTTATCAAAGCTTATTAATACCCAAGGTATGTGTAAGAAAAACTTATTTTGTGTGTGTTTGATTGTGGGTTGTTTCATAATAATCATTCAGTGTCAATACAAATTGATTACTTTTATATGAATTTTAGTTTTAAATTTCTGACTTGTTTCGACATAGATTAAGAGCACTTTAGCTGTTAAAATTGCAATACCAGGAAGGAATGGTTTGATGAATGTCAAAATCACATGAAGGGGATATTAGGTTAAGATATGCAAATGATTTTCATTTTTTAGGAATTTAGACAATGCAGGAGAGTTAAAAGATATCCTAAATACTGCATAAAAAAATTCTGTTGTGGATTTTTTATTTGGAAAGCGCAATGTCTCAAATAATGAGAATAAATGCTTATCATCTCGTGTCGGAATTGAGTAGAGGCTGGATTGTTGCGTATAGTGAGTGTGGATTATCATTTTCTGATATTGCTGGTCAAACTCAAACAACTGTCATGAGAATGTGGAATCGATAAGTTGTTAGTGGTCATACTGAATGACATGCAGGATCTCAATGCCTTCCCTTGACTAACACCTTTAATGACATATTGTGAGGTCGATCCTGAAAACAGTACAACCACATTACAGAACATTAGTTAGGAAACGGGTATGTTCACATCATGTTTGGTAGGGTGAAACAAAAAATATTGGTTTTTGATTTTTAATTTGTAATAGCACAGAAAAGTTGCCTTTTGATGTATATAAAACAATTTTAAAATATGAAAAATATTGGAATTGGTGTTGAGGTGCTACAAGGACATTAAATTTTCATAAAAACACATTTTTTGAAACTTTTGAAATAAAGAGCTTTAATGACGCAATACCATATGAATAAAAATATAAATTTTTTTTTACTGTTGTTCTGGCATTTAACTGAGCCATTGCTGGAGGGAGAGTTATTGAAATAAGCCAGAGATTTGCCTGCTTCTGATGTCAAGAACAGAGCTGCTTTCAAATCAGTAGCTATGCCGAGTTCAATTGAATTGGTGTCATTGCTCTGTCTATTGTGTAACTGATTTGCTAGTGTGTGCTTGTGTATTTTGATGTGAGTAAAAATTGATCTGCGTAAATTATTGAAGACAAGAGAAATATCATAGTGTTCTATTTTTTGGGGAAATAAAGTGATTTACTGGAAGGTGAACTCGCTACTTATGAATCAAGTGTGACTGTTATATAGAAATAACCTCAAAATTGTTTCAGAGAAGAAACATTCTGTGTGTGAAGTATGTGGCACTTTAGTTCGTAGAACAAATAGGGTCAAGAGCTTCTATTCCTATTGTTTCTAGCTAAAGCATTTTAGCAAATGATAAAAGCTTATCATGCTAAATACAAGAATTCATTAAAGTCTTAAAGCAAAAAATGTTCAGATAAGTTTGATTCTAACCTCATAGAATTTAGAGAAGAAGATAGACATTTATTTGATATTACTGACTTGTATAAAGTTAAAAAAATGCGATTTATGGAATGAATCACATTTTCCATAACAGGAAAATGGTAATAGGCAATGTTGATATTGCTATTACAAGCACTTTGAGGAAGCAAGAAGCAAAAAAAAAAAAAAAAAAAAAAAGTAAAGAACTATGGACAATAATTAGCTTCAATCAAGAACAGATAAAATATATGTTGAAGAACAGCAGTATTTTTTACAAAAAGAGGCAAACCAACCAGATCTATTAAATAGACAAGAGGTGAAATTACCTAGTTAAGATAAAACTTTCAAGTGCTTATGGTTTCAAACATCTTTCTTATCTCATATTCATATTATCTCTCTGATGATCTCAAAAACATTATAGATCAAATTATTCAAAGAAATGGGTACATTGCAATTTCAGATAATATCCTTTTATCCATGCTAAGTAATAAATGTAAAATTCAAAGAGAACTTGGTTTACAATGTATTTTGAAATCAAGAACTGAAATTAAAAGCATAGTGGGGCAGTTTAAATTCTCAAAGATAAACTTTGATGTAAAGTATTTATGTCAACAAAGTTTCAGTTTCATGGCTTGAAAATGACTCCTCTCCCTGCTTAAACATGTTTCCAGTGACTCTCACAATGACTTTATAAGACGGGACCTGAAGTTGAACTAAATAGTACACATTACTCAATTATTTACTTCTCACAGCTTTCTTGTCACAAACCAGTAGTATAAAGTGCATTGAAACTGCTGGCCAAATCAGCTCAACAGGAAAAGGATACGCTAGAGTAAAAATGTGTGAATATACCAAAATTGATGTTAAAAATAGTTTAATGTGGCCATCTAGTAGAACAAGCATTTTGCTGCTGTAACATTTGTAAGAAACACAAATTTTGACGTAAAATATTTTTTTCAATTTACTGCTGTTTGTAATTAATAATTTTCCCAATTGTAATGCTTATATATGTATTTAAAATGATCTTTTGTAACGTTATATAAATGAAAAATTCCTAAAAATATTTTATCAATATTTATAATTTTTCAATTTTGTTACAGATCTTAATCTTTTTGCAGCATTTTGAGATATTTTTGCATTGCTACCAGAATTTAAAAAAATTCTGTTTAAACCTAAAAGACAACCTTTCCTTACTGTTACCAAGCTAAAACCTAAAAAAAAGTTTTAAAAGCCTATTTTAAAAAATTGCCTTTTAAATTGTTTTAGCAAATTTCAAGCTTTTTGCTTTTTTAAGATAACGTAATATTGCAGCCAATTTTTTAAAAATTGCCTTTGAACCTAAAAGGCAGGTTTTCTGCACTATCACAAAATAAAAATATTTTTTTTGTTCCACCCTAGTGTTCAGTAGCTGCTGGTGCAGCATGACAAATTATGCACTGCATGGAACTGTCATCATAGTGGCAATTATTTAAGCATCTCTTTACTATGTAGCATACAGAGAGACATTGATTGTGGTGCATCGGATGACAAATCTGGATACAGGAGTGACACAATGTCGTCTTTTCAGATGAGTTTCAGTCCAGCATGTAGTATTTTAATGATTGTATGTGTTCTGGAGGCTCCACATAGCCTGTTTGCATTTTTCATCAGGTCTTGTACCTGGCAGCTATTAGATACATGACATGCATATCTTGAGTTCAGATCAGCAGTAATTTGAATGCAAATTGGCATCTTTTTGCTATCTTACATCTAGGGATTGTTGCCTTATCTTCAAGGCCAGCCTAACACCATTTCCAACAAGATGATGCAAGACCATATGTTACATGTCAATACACAGAATGTGCAATTGTTGCCCTTGTTTACACAGTATCCAGATTTGTTATCTAAAACATCTGGTCATGGATTACTGAGAAACTGTCTGCTAACCCTCTCCAGTTAATATGGTTGTTGAAGTGTGGCATAGACTTGAAGCAGCAGGGAATGAGTTGCTTGTTTTTGTTGTCTAAACCTAAATTCACTTTGTGCCTTTTTAGCTGCCAAGGATGATATCTGTTTCTAATAATTTCACACCTTTGTAAACCCCAAACTGCTTATAAATTTAATCATTTACCTTTATACTATATTGTTTATGTACATTAAATATGTCCTTTTTTATTCATATTATTGCAATTTTAATGGTCAGCAGTGTATATCCAGTATATATAATTTTTATCTAGTTTGTTTTTGTTTATTAATGAAGTATCTTAGTTATGATCTCATTTTTATTTAGAATTATTATTATTAAATCATTTAATATTATTTAAATAGACTGTATCAAAAATTTCTTTTTAAAAGTAATAATTCAGTTGAGTTTGATAGAATTAGGTTTCAATCTATCTGGTAATCAATACTTTGAGATTCATTATTATTAGATATGTTTTAAGGTAAGTATGATATGTAATGAAATAGAAGAAATGTTTTTTTTTACATTATTGAAAATGTATTTTTTCAACTAATTACTGTATGTAATTGTTTGACTATTTCACCTGTAGTTTCACCTCTTTCATTTTATTATTATTGTATTAGACCCATAGAATATTCTTTTGGAAATTAGCTACTCTTATATATATATATATAAAAAAAACCCATGTCAGCCACATTATCAAAGTTATAAGAAAACAGTTATTAATAATCTCACACACACAAATACAATTTGAACAATTATCATTAAAAAATTCTCACTATAAAAAATCAACCTTTCTATTATTCTGTAATTTTCTGAAAACATCTAGGGGATAATAGAAGAATGAATTAATGATTTGCAGTTAAAAATATGTACCAGAACTGACAAAATATAAATATTAAAAAAGTTTTACCATTTGTACTTGCTAGGATTTTTAAAAAAAATTAATTAATTTTAAGTTTTGTGACAGTTATGTGAGAGCACTAGTAGATAAATTGCTAAGTGAAATTTTAAAGTGGACATAGTTATGCATCAAGAACTGCATAACTTAACTTTTTGGCTAAGTTTTGAATAAATTGCACCAACTGCCGAATAACATTTAAAGAATATGCTGTTTTTGCAAAATAGCAGAAGGAACAATTTTGATATCACTTTATCCTAAAACTGTTTATTGTATAATTATTTGACATTTGGCAGATTACAATGTTTCACTTTTGCACTGCAAATTATTTAAATTTTGACGTGGTATTTAATAGTGAATTATAACATTTTAAATTGTTAGTTCCTAGTTGTATAACTTTATAAATTAAGAATAATTGTTTGTATTATTTTTACTTCATAGAAGGTTTGAGTAATTTATTTGCTACATAGTTCTATTGGAGTATTATATATATATATATATATATATATATATATATATATATATATATATATATATTACTCGTTATAAGCTCTGAATGCCATTTTTATGGTTTAATTACTTTTGATTTACTGTCTATTTCAGATTTTGCTGACACATCAATTTATAGAGATTTGACAAAGCCAGTAGGTGCATTAAATGAAGAAAGACTAAAAAGACTGAAGGTTAGTTTGTGACAAAATTGAAGTCAGTGTATGCAGATATTATACATTCGTAAATAATATATATGCATATATATAATATTTTGATTTAATAAAATTTTTCTGATGTTTCATTTTAAAAATCATTAATTTATTAATATATTAAAATGTTAAACAGCCATTTAATTTGTCAAGTTTCATGAACTTATGTTAATTCATTTGATTTTTTTATAACTGTCATCTATTTTTTTTAAGTAACTCACTGTTAAAGCTGATTATTTTAATCTGGTTGCAAATAGCTTATTTCTGCTTATAATAAATAGGAATAGAACCATAATTTTAGATAACTTTCAAAAAATATTTTTGTCTCCAAATGAATTTTAATCTATTTTAAAATTAATTTTCTAAAAATCTAATCCATATAGATGCGAAATTGATTTCAAAATTTTGATTTTTTTTTTTTGTAATTTTTTACAGCATTTTTTTTTCTTGTAATGAAATTTTAAAAAAATGTTGTTTTATTAAATATTTAATTGCATGATTTTCTTATGTTGTTGAAAGTTAAGGAAGAAGGATTCTGCTTATAATCTGGTTAGTTTTCACATGGAGTTAGAAAATATTATCAAAAGCTACGTACAATAGAAAATTGCTTACCTGAACTGTTGCATTTTCCATAGTATTATACTGAAATGGACTTGATTTCATTAAAAAAATTAACCTATGTATTAAATCAAGTACCTCTTTTTAATGTCTATCATAATTTCATACTTAAAATTTTTACTTGTTTCAATTATTCCTGTTCTGTTTAGATGAATGCTTTTTTTATTTAATAATTTTTTTAAATTAATCTGGACACAATTTATTTCAGTAATATATTTTTTTATTATAATGAAAATTAAAACAATACATTTGTTTGGTGGAATCTTTGAATCATGTCTTTTGCACTATTAACATAGTGATATAAAAATATTAAACTGATTTCGGTTGATTGCCGTCCTTCATGGAATTTGAGTATTTCCTGGGACACATTAGTGACTTGTGTCACTACTTGTTACTTCACATTTATTAATAGAGCAAGAATAGTGTATAAGATATGGATTGGCAAAAAAGAAATATCTTTTTTGCTCCACTTAAAATAAATTAGAATATGCAACATTTTTTACCATTATACCTTCACTTTTGATTTTTTTTATTTGAAATATTTTTATTTTACTTTTTATGTATAAAATGCACTGTTTCTGACATGAAAGGAGAAATTAAAGAACTATTTACTGAAGTATTTTATAAAGCTAATGAAACCTAGGATTTTTTTTATTCTTCATAAAATGTAACAATATAATAAAAACAAACTTTTTTGAGAAGTAGAATTTAAAATTGCTAATAATAAATAAATAAGTAAAAAAATATTTTTAAAAAATGTGAAACTAAAAGTTGGTTGTAATTCTAATTTTTGTCTGCTACTTTCTTGTTTTTTAAAGCTTATTTATTATTTCTATTCTCATATATATTTATATAATCAACTTATTAAAAATAAAGAAAAAATGAAAACTTTATATGTTCGTTTAGTCAAATAAGTTTATCAATACCAAATAATGCTGTCAACTTTTTGTCATTTTAATTAAAAAATTTGAATTAAGAATTTTAAAATTTAAAGGGTGGGATATTCTGTTATTTTTAATGTGCATACTTAGGTGGGGGGAATGGGTTTTATATTCTTAACATTAT
>JAOUZG010050521.1:120588-130702 GCA_026289955.1 Argiope argentata | reverse complement strand
TTTTTTTTAACTTTTCATTTAAATGAATTTATTTCTTCAGGATAGGTATAATGAAATGGCAGAACCTAAATTTTTATATGGTTCTCATTATTCTACTCCGGGGTTTGTGCTTTACTATCTTGTGAGAAAAAGTAAGCTCCATTGAATGGCGATTTTCTTTTTTATACATTACAAATTGTAAACTGAGGATTATTGTCATGTATGTTTCTTGCAGTGCCACAATATATGCTATGCTTACAAAATGGCAGATTTGATCATCCAGATCGTATGTTCAACAGGTATGCTCCATTAATCAAAGGTTTTCTTGTTTTTCTATTTGGGAAATCTTTGTTGAAGTGACATTTAACTTTTAATTTTAGTGTTCCTGATACATGGCGAAATATTACTACAAATACTTCTGATTTTAAAGAATTGGTTCCTCAGTTTTATGATTTAGAAGGAAAAGGATCTTTTCTGGTTAATGCAAAAGTGAGTTATTAAAAAAAAAAAGGCATGTAAAATTATACATTTCAGTTCCATAGTTTGTCAAATATTATAATGATTGTATTTTTATATTCTTAATATTATGAAATACACAGTTTTTTGAATTACAATAGGTAGCTACTATTATAGTAAATAAAAGGGAAATTTCATTAGATACATGTGATTTGGTATACGTTTATTTCCCTTCATTTTCTGAAAATAATATACCAAACTAATTATATATATATGTGTGTGTATGTGTGTGTGTGTATAACTAAAGTAAAATTTTAGATAACAATTTGAATGTCTATATTTTGGGATAAAATAAATCGTTTGAGAAATTTCAAATTATGTGCATTCAAATATAGAATTCAAGTTTTTTTTTTTTTTTTTAAATTCTAATGATTCAGTATGGTTACATCTTTTTTTGAGTCAGTAAGAAAAAGTTTTACAAAGTAAGGGACAAATTTTTTATAAGTATTTGGTTATGGAATATACAAGTTAGATGTATTTCATTAAATGCAGAAATGTAATTTTTGAAACAATGAATTTATTCAGGCATTTTTAGGAAAACTGGTAGATTTTTATTGTAAAAAAATCATTATTAAAAATTATTTTTCAATGAAAGCATTTACCATTATAAAGCAGATGATATCTTATGCTTAGTTAAGGCATGGGTCCTCATATATAGGTACATACGAAATAGCTTCTTTTTTGGGGGGGGGGGGCTGAAGTACTTAAAAAAGGCTTTTGCAACAACTCCTTATTGTGCACCTTGGCTACTGAATAGTTGATAAAAACCATCTTTGTTTTTATTTTGGATATTGTGCTCATGTACTAATTTATGCTTCTAGTTATGACTGTGGAAGTTTTTATGTTATGTTTTCGTTAAGATATCTTTTAAATTCAGATCATGTAAATTATAATCTTACTTGCTTTATAATATACAAAGCAAAAAAATTCTGTTTAATAGATAACTGTGCATGATATATTTAAAACTGATTTGTAAAAGTATATATCATTTTTTAAAAGAAGCAAATACTTATTTTGTGAATTACTTATTCAGAATTTAGATTTTGGTACAAAAAGTGATGGCTGCAAAGTAGGAGATGTTGAACTTCCAGCTTGGGCAAAAGGTTTGCTTCAGAAGTTTTTATGTACCTTCACTTTTTTTTTTATCTTTGATGAATTGTTTTCAGAATTATTTGCATCCTTTGACATGTAATTTTAGATCCCATGGATTTTGTTAAGATTTTGCGGGAGGCTTTAGAGTCAGATTATGTTTCTTGCAATTTGAATTATTGGATTGACCTCATATTTGGCTACAAACAAAGAGGAGAGGAAGCTATCAAATCAAATAATGGTATTTTTTAAAATCTAATTAAAAAAAAAATAAAATTTTTTAAAAACAGGCAGTTAAATAGCAATTAAAGTTGTTTTATGTTTTTGTAATTTCTACAGTTAATTTATTTAAATTTGCATAGTTTTAAGTTATTGATAAGAATTTTGATTGTAAAAATATAAGCATATCTTGCATGTTGTTTTTCATATTATGTACCTTGAATAAATAATTTTCTTATTTAGCTAACTGAAAAAATTAAATAATTTAAAATTTTATTTTAATATTAAAGTTTGGATGTAGAATTGTATTTAGTTATGCTTTAATACAAATGAGGATTATACATAATCTTATTCTCTTTTAATCTGTTTTTGATAAATATAACTTTTTGTTTAATAATTATTAAAATTTATTATATTGTAAGAAAGTTTTTTTAAAAAAATTATTCTCTTTTATTTATTTATTTAGAAAAAATTTATTGCCTCAAAATAATAATTTTCAATTTTGAATTTGTTTTTTTTCTATATTTAAGCAGTAGCAAAATAATAATAATAAATTTTTGATTAATATTTTTCTTAATTAATAATTCTAATAATTATTTCCCTTTTTTAGTATTTTATCACTTGACTTATGAAGGAGCTGTTGACTTAGACAGGTTTGAAGACTTATTTGCTAATACTAAGTAACAATGTTGAAAATATTTGAATTTATTTTGTTTATTAGTAAATAAAGAAAAACTGTTATTAAAAATATACTCCTATGATCTAATTTAATTAATCTTTATATTCTACTATATCTTTATATTTAGGTGGAATAAAGGAATTATAGTTTATGTATTTTTTACTAGCTGTTATGACAACCAGCTAATTTAATCAAGATTAGTCAAATATTTTATGCAATTTGATCTTAATGATCTCCCCATTAAAATGTTTTTAAATCTCTGATTTTATAAAACATGGAACTATTACAACTTATATATTTTGATATCATTATATTTATTGCACAAAATTAAAAATGTTTAAACTCTAATTTCTGCCTTCTCCTAAACATGTCAGAGTGCAGAGTATCTTTTTAAAAAAATCTTAAAATTAAATTACAGGGTACTTTAATAACAACTGTGTATCTGACTTATCTCATTACTTTTACTTTAGAATGATGCTTCAATTGCCTTGAAATTAATTTTTGTTTATGAATGCAACAAAATTTCAAACATTTATTAAACACAACCATTAAAATGAAATCCTTAATCTAAATTAAATGAAATCATGAGGAAATATGTATTTTATGATTTTCATTAAAATGGGGGAAAAGAAAGATGAATAGGACTCATTGAATTATGAAAACTATTTGAGTTCCATTTGAATAATGATAGATGGGGGTTGTGGTGGTGGAAGGAGTGCTTTTAAATAAATAGAGAAAATATATTGATAGCATTGAAAAGATGATATATAAAAAGATTATATATGTGTTAAGATATTATGTTGTTAAATATTTAATTAAATTTTAAAAATACCCACACCAAGTCTGCAGCAACTGTAAAATTGCCAATTGCTGCTAGAAAGCCGGACCTTATGTCTGGCAGAGGGAAAATAAGCAACCACTTTAGTTATATTTGAAACTACTGAGTAATTAAATTTTTAATTGGGAAAGATTTATTATTGCCAATTAATTTAAAAGTGATATTAGATAAAATAGACTATTGCATAGTGAAATTGTATTTATTTTGATAATGTATCATAATATTCTGAAAAATGAAAAAGTAACTAAATATTAGCTTGCTAACCAGTGTATTAACAAAAATTGATGGAAAAAAGTATTGGGTGAAATCCGTGAAAAAATAAGTAGAAAATTTGAGAAAAAATAAAAAATTAGAAAATACATATAGAGGAAACCAGAATGAAATAAGCACAAGAAGAATATTTTCTAATTTCTTTATTTTTCCAGATGATTTTTCATAGTGACTATTTTCTAAAGTAAGGAAAGATAAATGTATCTAAGTTAAATTTTCAACTGATATTTCATTTATGGGAAGGAATAAAACATATGGATTATCCACATTAATCGAGGTCTTGTCATTTTATAAATATGTATGCTTTTGTTAAGATTAAATAATTATAGAGCAATTACTTATTCATTTTAAAATAAATATTTTTAAAACAGTTTTTGAAATTTTAAAGTTATAATTTATTTGATTGTTTTTATTTAAAATATTTCATGTGATATTTTAAAATTTATAATTGATATTCTTTTTTCTTTAGTATAAATGATGTGAATGAAAGATATTCTTTAGAAGTTCAAATTATGGAATTTGGACAAATTCCTAAACAGTTGTTCACAAAACCACACCCTCAAAGGAGATTGCCTTCACCATTAGATAATCTCTCTGACCCTATTCAAAATTTAATTTCTTCTAAAAGTAGTAGAAGTAAGTTTTGTATAGTTGTTAAATTTATTTAAATATTCAAAGGCTTCAAATTGTCAGTACATTTGCTTTTGAATCATGCTTATTTCTAAGTTTTTAAAAAAGTTTTTATCTGAGTTAGATTTTATTGGCTGGATCTAAATGATTACAGATTTTGTTGATACATATTTTTAGCACATTGTCTGTTTATAGTTTTGGCAATATGTTTAAAGCAGCCACTATTGTTTTCTTATTACGTGGACTTCCACCTCTTATTAGTAAGGAAATTGTATTAATTGATTAGTTAATTTTGCTTTTATTCCAGTTTAAAAATGGAAAAATAAAACCAGTGTTTCAGACATATATTATTCTATTATTTCCAAAGAAGTAGGAAGTTTTGAAATTGTATAAAAAGTTATATGCCATATTGGAGAATGAAATCTTGAAAGAAGGGGAGTGTTAAAATTGTTATGCCAAATTTTATTTCTGTAATTTTTCACTCAAAATACGTGCAACACTGATCATATGTTTAAAGTTGATGAGAGCTATGTCAATACCATTATCTATTCAGATAATCGTAACTCGCTTAATACATAGAGCTCCTCTGCATTTTCAGGATTGTTTTGATGTCAACTGATTGCATACATGCATTGGAAAACACACAAACACACACACACGAATGAACGAACACAAAGACAGACAGACACACACACACACACATACAGACACAGTACTGATTGTATTTAAAAATTTTATTTTTGGATCTCTCATCAGCTTTAGGAAATTCACTTGATGTGATGCGTTAGCATCTGTGATTTACTTCTGAAACTGATTCTTTTTTTAAACAATGGATTGCTGTTAGCAAAAAGTGGATGAACCTTGTTAATCAAAAATGACTGTATGAAACAGGAAGAACCAGCCCAAACAGTATCCACAGCTGAAATTTACCAATAAAATACCCTCTCATTTTGGTAGGATTATGAAGGAATTCTGCACTTTGAACTTTTACCAAGAAACAAAACTGTTAATTCAAATGTCTATGCACAACTTTATTATTAAACTGAACAAAACAGTTCATTTGCAGAAAAATTAGGAATACTTCAATGTGTATGCATAATTATTAATAAATGCATGAAAA
Organism: Argiope argentata; assembly: GCA_026289955.1. Lineage (NCBI taxonomy): Eukaryota > Metazoa > Arthropoda > Arachnida > Araneae > Araneidae > Argiope > Argiope argentata. The sequence continues at coordinate 125,362 of JAOUZG010050521.1, read as the reverse complement.
GCAGCCAAAAATGGCAAATCATGTAATTTTCCAAAAGGATACTGCAAAGCTTCTTGCACTTTAGGTCTTTCAATAAAAATTATTAGAACAAATCTGGGATGTTTTTTCATACCCATCAGAAAGCCTTGAACTTGTACCTTCATTTTCCATTTGTTTTTATCCTTGCAAAACTCCTCAATTGGTAACATTTTTTATTGTGCTTATTGTGTAAACTCCCATTTTTTTTGTTTTTGTTGACCAAAAACACAAGCTTTATAACAATGTAATTAAGGCACTGACTAAAAGAACAACAACTATACAGAAAAATATCAACAAAAAATGAAAATATCTAATTTAGCAAAGTTATATTTTGAATGAATAATTTTGAACTATTCTTATTATTGAATTCTGCAATCACTTAGTTGCCAACTTAATATTTAATATTTGTAATCTGCCAAATTTGCCTGCAAAAAGAATTTGATGTTAATTAGAATTTTTATAATAAATTGCCATTAAATATTTACCACAGAATTTTAATGAAGTAATTGGCATATACTATTAAAAAAAGCTAGATCTTCAAAAAAAATTTTTTTGAAACTGAGGTTTTTCAGATATACCCACAAAGGAAAAAACATCAAGGTTAAAGAGATCTTAAGGAAGAAAGATAATTCTAATTTTCTTAATGTATCAATTTGAAAAATAATTTTAGTGAAGAGAAAAAAAAGAAAGAAAAGAAAATAGTGAAATATTATAAAAAAATAATATTGAAGCAAATGGTTTGGCTTTCAACAGGCACATTATATTCATAAATTATTATTTTGCTTTTTTTTGTAATCTTTTAAATTCATGAATAACTTTTCTATTTTATCATGTCTGTTATTGTTTCTATTTCTACTTAGACAACTTGTAATTAAATATCATATTCTGATGATATTTGAAAAAAAAAAAAAAAAAAGCCAATTACCTGACATATGAAGTTAGCCTCAAAGATTCCAAAAGGTTTTAAGAACTATTTCAGTTTGTTTGTTTTTAAAAGATTCCATCATTTATTGAAATTTGTCTACAATGCTGATACTTAAAAAGAAAAACAGATGTCATAATGATGGAAGTTTAATGATTTTCTTAAATTACACATTCCATCTGTTAGTTCTTCTGATATTGTTTAAGACAGGCCGAATTCAATGGAACTTTTTTCAACCTATTGATGTAATCTGATATTCATCACATTATTGATGCTGCAAAATATGTATTTATAAATATGTAAAGGAGTGAACAGAACACATAAACATCTTCTGTTTTCAAAATTTTTTAAAATATAACTTAATCTTAGGGGGGGAAAACCCCTATAGGTGTGGAATTTTTTTTAAAGACTTTTATCAATTTATATGCCTTATCTGATTCTTAAAGTGCATGTGATAATTATAAAATATTTCATTTTTGCAAAAATTTAAATTCATAGTTCTATAAAATTTTTTAATAATTTAAATTATTAATCGTGATCTTTCAATAGTTTTTTGAATGGTATTTTGTAATCATAGATATTTTACATAAATCCATAAATTAAAAAAAAGTAGAATGCATAATTTTATTATATTTCACTTATATATATATTTTATTAGCTTCATCTGTGTCCAGTACCAGATCTGAATCATCATCAAAAAGATGGAATAAAGATGTTACAAAGCTTACACTTTGTTTTAATTGCAAAGGACACAAAGAGTTAGTTTCTATTTATTTATTTTGAATTGATATAATTTACATCATATTTGAATAATGCATTCTATAAATTTACGGGTATAATTTCTATTTCTAATGAACTATTTTGAAATGATATATTTTCAGAGTCATCACTGATGTTTGCATAACCAGAGATAAAAAACACATTTTTTCCGTTTCAAAAGGTATGGTACATTCTCATTTTAATATAAATTTTTGTCTTTATATCAGGGATGCTCAACCTATGGTCCGTGAGGCAAAATTGGCCCATGTAGACTTTAAGGTTCGCCCACGAATGTTGTTAATAAAATAAGATTAATAAAGATTAATTAGTTAATAAAATAAGATTAAGATGAATTTAAAATGAAATGAAACTTTTTCGCATAAACAGAGGAAAAAATCTGATATGAAGACGATTCTACTGCAGAATAAATAATTTACTGCTATTCATTAAGTTTATTTACTTTTTATTACACAGCTTTTCATTTTGTTATCATCATGGCTACCTACAAGTACTAGTTTTTGTATAAGAGAAGTTCGCAGGTGTGAAAAATTTCCACACATGAAAATGCAGTATGAGGATCAAATTCAAATCATGTGCAATGCATTTGATGATTGATTTTCAGATTTTGAAAACTGCCAAACCAAAATTGATGTATTTTCTTCTCCATTTTCTGTTGATATAAATCTAGTGGATGAGACTATGCAGTTAGACTTAATTGATTTGCAGAATTCTGATTTTTTCTAAAGTTAATTTAAAGAAAAAGTGATATTAGAGTTATGTAAAGACTCACCCTAGGAATTTTTGTTCTTAAAGCAAAATGCAGAAGCAGGTGCAACTTTCTTTGGCAGCACTTACATTTGGGAGCAAACTTTCTCACTAATGAATTTAAACAAATCAAAAATAAGAAACAGAAAAGCAGAGGAGAACCTTTCTGTTATTCTATTGCTTATTTTGTTCTGCGTATTGCCACAAACAATTTTAAGACAATATAAAATCAATAACTTCAAATATTCAGTCCCAGTCATCTCATTAATATTTGCTAATTTTGATTATTAATTTTTTTCTCAAAATTTAAATTGTGTTCTCTGTATAATTACCAAATAGTTTTCCTCTGTTATTCTATTTCAAGTTTGCCACCTTTTTAGCAGAAATTCTTTTTTTTTGTGGTAAATTATTTCAGTCATATCTATAATGTTTGTCTTTCATTCATTTATTTATTGCATAATGTAGTGCACGAGTAAAATAAGTAAAGTAATAATTGCAATTCGTGCATATTGCTACAAAAAAAAAAAAAAAAAACAGCATTTTTACATTTATAACATGTTTTAACATTCATTTACTGCTTTGACCCTCAGCATGATCCTTTTTTTCATATTTTGGCCCCCATCCTGGAAAGGTTGTGCATCCCTGCTTTATATTATGTATGAATTAGAACTGTTATATTTTCATATCAGATAGTTTAATTTTTATTATTAAGTCACATGTATATGTGAAGGCAGGTAACAACCAATTAATATAAATTATCATATATTGAAGTCATCAATAAAGAAGCAGCCAATATAGTAATCCTTAGTAGATCATTTCCTTATGTGTTTTCAATTTCCTACTGTTTTTATTAGTGCTAATTAAATAAAATTAGCACTACATTTGAATAATGCTTGGAGCAATTTTCCATTATACTGTACCCTGTTCACTATTTAGAATTGATGACTTCAGAATAGTCTGCTGAATAAGTGCTGACATTTATGTATTTTGAAAGGAAAAGCCATATATAGGATGACTAAAAGGAAGTGAAACAAGTGTTTATTTCTCAAAATATTGCATCTATACATATGCTTCAAATTACAAAGTTTCATTTAATATGATCAATAATTCTATGGAAATACTTGGCGTCTTTGTAAATTGATAGTAAAAAAGCTAAACCAATTAAATTTCTACACTGTAAGATGAAAATTTTAATCTATGCTCACAAAAAATTTCGCACCTCTAAAAAAAATATCAGAAATATGCTTATTATTATATTTAGAGGGGTTTATCTCAAATATAGGTGAAAAAAAAATCATTTTAGGAATGCTATTTTATTTATTACAGAAAAAAATGCTCTATGCAACTCTATGTCTAAAAGTACAGAATGGTTATAAAGTACAAGTGTTAAAAGGACTGCTGAAGAAAAACTATTTGCTATATATTAAAGAAACTTTACAGTTGTATTATATGTTACACAAATAAAAAAAATTACTATAAATGATCATTTATTCCCTTAGAGGGCACTGTTATGCGAATGCTACTTTGTAGATATAAATTATAGCAAATTTTTCTTTGTTAAAAAATATGAACTGAATTATTAAAATATATAAGCCTTCAAATGCTCTAGATGCAAAACTATGTGATACATAGTAGCGCTGAACTTTCCCTGTTGAGTTTTTAGAACATGTATAGTAATTCTACTTTTTAAATCAATGAAGAATAATGTTTGTCTTTAGAGAAGGCATTATTTTAAATATCCCTACAACTTAAAACCACAAGGATTCAAATCAGGTGAATGGGGACCAACCAAGCATTTTCAATAGCCAAGCATTTTGGAAACATCTGTAAAGTATGTGAATCTCATCAAAACTGTGGTGAGACAATTATTTAGTAGAGTGAGCAATATGAGGTCAGTTTCTAACTTGCATAAAGGTTTCTGTGTTTATACATTTCCTTTTTTGGAAAACAGAAATCATATTGTTTTCTAGAATTGTACTATAAAAAAACTTTTCAATCACATAAATTAAATGCTACATCAAATTGTGATAAATATTGAATTCAAAGGCTTTTCTAGTTGAGCACTATATCCTACAATTCCGTTGATTGACTTGCCTTGATAAAGTGAAATGTTCATCTGTCAACAAAATCTTTTTGAATCCATCATTTGTCAATTTTTGAGAGAATGAAGTTGACAAAATCAATTCTTTTATGTAGATCTCCAGGTTTCATGTGCTGTGAAGTTTTAATATTATATAGTATAAAATCTTATCTATTATAATAAAAATGGAGCTCGAAATGCGTTGCTAAGCGCAAAACTGGAGAACGGCT
>JAOUZG010050521.1:63252-120578 GCA_026289955.1 Argiope argentata | reverse complement strand
AAAAGAAGGATGTGTGTGTATCAATATTATTTCCTCTGTGCGCGGCATTTTCCGAGCTTTTTTTAAACTTTCGCATCTCTTAAAAACCAATTGTCTTTATTGTTTAGTGTGTTTACATTTATGAAAATTTGAATCTCATTATTCTATGAAAATGTAGAATTTTAGACCTTTCCCTCCACCATTTAAGTAAAATATCAATTCCGGGACAATCATTGCTCGGATACAAAGAGAAAGATGAATAGCACAATGAACAGAACATCTGAAGAAAATAATACTAAATAATACTCTAAATGAATTATATGATTATCAAAATTTCTTTGGTTTAAAAATATTTTGATGAAAAACCTGCTATGAGACACAGCTAAATAAAATATTATATGAAAATTTTAGCGAGCATTAATACTGGCGAACCGACTGGTCGCCAAGGGCGGCTAGTATATTATAAAATCTTAAAATGTAGCACAAGACTTTGTGCTCAGTCATCTTCAGTATTGATAAAGTCCCTGTGATACAACTCTAGTGCTTATATGTCATTGACCTACTAATACTGAATCAATTTCTTCCACAACTTCTCGGCTCAACACTTTTCGAGATAGCACTTTTGAGTTTTTAATCTACAAATCATTTTTTCAAGGCACTTACCATCAATATTTCCTCAAATCTTTAAGACGGTGACATTCTTTTAAAGCACAGGTAGAATTACTTTTCTTTTGGTAAAAGCATTTCACTATCAGAAAATGTTCTACCTTCAATAAAGTCATGGCAGCAATTTCAAGCTACTCTTATTACTTTTATAAGAAAAATATTTGCAAAATTGAAGTGGTAGACATCTTGACTTAATTAAGAAAGAAAGGAAAAAAATAATAATCTATAGCAACATGGGGGAAAAAGCACTACATTTTTAAAATTATATAATTTATATCTTCCTACTGGGGCCACATTGGCTTACTGATTAGGTCTTGATATTTGAGTTGTAGGGTTTCAGGTTCATGATTTGATTCTACCAAATAACTGTTGTACATTAAATCTGTCAGGCCAGATGTCCTCCTGCTGGTGTGGTGTGGAGAGGGGGGTGAATGGGATGTCAGCTCAGATGTTGTCCTTGGCATCTGATCACAATTGAAAATTATGAGATCCATCCCAAAATAGCTCTAGTGTTGCTTTACAATGAGGCGTTGATATAACAAAACTAAAACTAAACATATCTTCATACTACAGTTATTCTAAGTACCTATTTTTTTCTACATATTCAAAATAATTTTTCTTTTAGAGTTCTCCAAATACTTACACTTTAATTATAATCACCTTGTGTATTGTTTAATTATCACTTAACTGAAAGAAGTGATTGAATGATTTGAAAAAAAAAATGCTAATAATGTATACTGTTATTCACTTTGCTTATTTTACAGCTACAATTTTGTTTTAATAAAGTGAAGAAGAGAAATCAAGCATTTTAAGTTACTGAGAGAAGTAAAGCAATTCCAAAAAGGGAAATAAAACTCTTTGTTTGTTTGTAAACACAAAAATTAGCTTTTTTTAAAAAAAAATAATAACATCATATTGAGGCATGTTTTGGAATACTGATGATTTGTGCTTCATGCTATCATAATGCAGTTGCACAGGCTATCATAAGGCAGTTTTTAGTAACATGTAAAATGAGAATTATTCTCGAAATGCACAACCCTCCCCCCCAATTAAACATATATTTAATTGCCATTTTGATGTATAAAAAAATGGTTTAAGTAGATAAGTATGGTTTTTAGTATCTTTTCAAAATTTTGTGGATAAAAGCATTTAATTTTGTGTATGAATAGATGACCATTAAAAAGTATTTTACTAAGTAACTAATTTATAATATGGAAATTTTTATAACATGTAGAATTTCAATTTATTTTTTTATTATTAAGTTTCATGTATATCAAAATATGTTCATGTAATTGGAGTACAATATTTAAAGATATAAATGCTTATTTCACATTTTTTGGGGAGACATTATATTCACCAGTGAGTTGAACTGGTCACTGAAATTATTTTCTCATCAAATCCACAAAGATCATCAATCCTTTGTTGCCAGTGTCTGGTGCCTGTACCTGTAATTATTTGTTTGTATTATGAAAATTATTCGATTCTTTAATATCTTTCAAAAAATATTATCTCACGAAATATGATTATTTTTACATCACCATTTTACTATTCAAATTATTATTTTATTTAATGATTCTAATTTATTTGCCATGAAATAAAAAAAGTAATTTCTCCTTTGAATTTTAAAATCTGTATAAACATATATTATTAATAGTACTTTTAAATGCTATAGTAATATCTAACTGATTTCATTGTTTTATTAAACTGTTTTGCATCTATACATGTAATGCATCTTTAAATTTGTTTGTAATGTTTTTTGGATCCCAGACCAAAGGTTTTTTTTCATCTTTTTTAAAATTACATGTTACATATTTTTAACCTTTAGAATTAAGTACATTTTTTTGCTACTTAATAATTAAAAAATTAATAATTAATAAACAAATTGAAGTATTTCATAATGATGAATTTGTAGCTAAAGAATATTCGAATTTGCAAAGGTGGAACATTCTTGAAATTCAAATCAAGATCATTTTTCTAGATTCATTAGAGATTTGGAAGGAAATATAAACTAATTACCTATGAACATGTCAAATGTGGGTTGAGAAATTCTTCGTATTTGTTGAAAATTAATAAAATATGGATTGTTCTAATTGATTTATGAACTATACATTTGTTGCTAAAGGCCTTGCCCTATTTTGTGAACTAGTGGTTCATGTATCATTGGCTTGCAAGTGTTTTTTTTTAAAATCTTGGCACAACCTAAACATTTTTATATGACAGTTATGAAGTGTCAGAATTATTTATCATCTTTTAATAATGACTAACAGTTAAGATATGATCAAAATAATCATACCTTTTTATTTATTGTTTTCATTAAAATGATCAAAAATGTATTGTATACAAGTTACATAGAATACTTGATGAACATCAGCTCATATTTAAAAAGTGATTGCATTAGTAAAGTAGGCAATAAAAAAATGAAAAAAAAAAAAGTTTTCAGTTTTTTAAAAGTTTTTTTAAATATCTGATCTTACTGTTCATAAAAATATTTTAACTGGATTTAATGCTTGACATACAAATAGGAATAATATATATGTAATATTCTAGGTACATTATGAAATTGTGTGAACTACGAAAATTCATAATTAAAGAAACAATGTTCATTAAAAATTTTGGTTTGTAAGAATACAATCGAAGGAGCAACTCTAGATTTTTTTTCCATATGTAAAAAACGATTCCGAAAATAACTGTAAACTTCACATGTTATACTGAGGTGTTTTGTACAAATCAGGCAACAATAAAACGTGCAACATACTGTCATTACCAGATCTAGCAGTGGTAGTTGAACATTTGATGATTCCACAATTATTGTATTGTAAAAAAAAGAAAGGAAAAAAGACCCTATTTTATTAAATGGGATACTGAATTTAGTGTGACCTTTTGGGAAAATGGGGAATTCAATGGAACGTTCATAAAAGGGCAGATCATTGTCTTTTTTTACGACTTAAAATTGCCAATTGTGGAAATCCAGTAAATTGCATTGTTTGTTTTTATTTTCTACTAATTAACTCACTGAGTTGAGTGATTTTTATTTTATGAAGATTATATCTATAATATCTTAGTCAATAAGAGTTGTCTATGACATCGTGACCAAGAAGATTTAGCAACATGTTTTAACCGCTGCATACCAGTAGCGTATTAATTTTCAAGTACAGAAGAATGAATAAAGTGAATTGTGACGTTGTTATTTTTATTGTCATATATTTTTAAGTATTAGAACATTTAAATAAGCTTCTGTAATTTAGAATAAGTAGTCACTTCTTAATATCTCATAAAAACTCTAAGAAGTACAGACAAGACATCATCGAGATCATCGAGGAGAAGAGAATGGTATAAGTTGTTGCTGGGATTATTAGTGAGAATTTTAGAAATGTTAATTTGACATATTCAGAAATGAATCTTGGATCTGCATATCTATATTATACAAGATATAGGCTTTTCGCAAGGTATTATTAACAGATACAGATGAAAAACTAAATTTTACTGCAGGGTTTTTGCTATCGTGTAACTTGCAATGGCTACTGAATATTTTTTGAATGGATGAAACCCATTTTTCAGGCATGGTGATATTAGCATGCAAAATTGTAAAATCTGAATGAGTTCAAACTCTTGTAAGTGTTGATAAAGCTATTATATCTGTGATTTTTTGATGCAGTTTTGCTTCTTTCATTTTAAACCCTTGTTTGAAGAATATTGTTCTATATCCAGCTTGAAAACCTTTTCAGTCACTGCAGAACTGCATGTTATATTTTTGCATGACCACATTGCACCTGTATTGCAGCAAAGACATACATTACCTATTGTCAATTTCAAATGGGATAGTGTCCTGTCCCACCTTTCTCATGAAAGTCAGGAAATTTTTCTGTTGGATGCTTTCAATTAAGACAGAATGATAGTTGAAGTTATTATTTTAAGTTGTCCTCATAATCATTGGACTTGACCTGATGCATTTTTAATTGTGGGGATACTAAATCATAACCAAAAGTCCTTTGTATACCAGATCTTTCCTGCTAATTTGATGGAATAAAAGATACCATTTGATGGACTGTTAATAACATTGATGCTGGCATGCTATACCCAGCTATACTAAACATAGTAGCACTTCTTACCTCATACCTTATGATACTATTCCTGTTCAAAATATTTTTCTTTAAAATAAATTCATGAGGTCATGCATTGCGATCTGTTTCATTGTCTGTTTGTATTTTTCTGATTAGCATCAAACATCTCAATATGATCTGCTATTGCTCTCTTTTGGTTACTTTTAGAACTTTTTTACTTTTACTTTTTTTATACATGTAAAAAATTCCAATATCCTTCTAATCATATCATATAAACTGAAATATTTTCTATGCATTTTTTTTTACTATGAACTTTGCAATTTTGCAGGAATTTCTGATGCATTTGTATATATATATATGTATATATAATATCTATGTAATGAAAAAGTTATAATACCTTTTCTTTTTAAATTAGATGGGCTTCTTAAAATGTATTCTTTAGAAGAAAAAAGACAACTAAGAAGTATTAATGTATATAACATGGTAATTATTATTTATTATAAAATAATTTTATATATAATGTAAAAATATTTGATAAATAATGTTGATATATTCATTGCTATTTACTATTTTTTGTTGTTATCTATATAGTCTTTTTTTAAATAATTTCTAGCAGGTAATGAATACAATTTGTTGGATACAATTAATTATCAATTTGCCAAATTTATTTTAAAATGCCTTTTCACTTTAAATACTTAGTAATTCAGTTGCAGGGTTGCCATAGCACCAGGAGAACTGGGAAAATACAAGGAATTCAAAGTTTTCTCTTTTTTTTCCATCTAAGAAATGTTGATCTGTGAACATTGCGAAAATAAAAGATTATAGTACCAAAACTGAAACAAATTTGATATCTTGGGAACTCACTTTTTTTTTGTATAAATCAGTCTAATTTTGCAAGACTACTTACAAATGCATTAGAGATTACAATAATTTTTTCCTATGGAAGGAGCAACATTCAGTTGGCAAAAGTATCACAGTGGTGTTTAGTCCTCTCATGTGAGTTTATTGATTATTTTTGAAATCCTGAACCTATTCAGAGTAAAGTAAACTGCTTTGATTGATTTTTAAAAGTTTTTTGAGTTGCTTGAAATTCGTATTTACCACAGATTGGACGGATAAAAATATGCCCTAACTAACTTTGCTGAATGTGTGAAAAGTCCAACAAAATCTGTTTTTTTTTTTTTTTTCATATTGTTCACTTTTTAAGAAGATAATAACCTTGAATAATAAATGGAAAAACACGCATGTTAGTTATGCCAAAAGAGAGAAATAAGCAAAATTGCATGCCTGTTCAAAAAGGTTCAAACTTGATATTGAATTTTCTATTAAAACAGAATGCAGGAGAAGAGAACATGTGAAATTTGATGTCTGAAAATACGCTAATTTCGAACCTTTGAATTCAAGAACAGTAATTTAAGGCTGTACTTTTATCGGCATTGAAATGTGTTGTGTCATATTTAGCCGTTATTCATTGGTATGTTGTGAATATTTTCATATATGTTCACTGACTATGAAATAAGCAAAAAGTATACTTGAGGTAATACAAAGGTGTACAATATTTGTTACAGATAGGCTCTGTTTTTTCTCCCAACAATCTTTTCAGAAATCTTTAAACAATAAAAAAATTATAATATGCTTTGACAAATCTTTGAAATGCATTTCTCAAAAATGCCAAATGAATTTTATTCTAAGGTATTGGGGTGAATCAGTGTCCACAAGATAGTTTAATATTTTAAAGGCATACATTTTTTCAAAGAATTGTTTGAAATTTTTAAAGAAGTTATATCAAGTGTAGATTTTCCTTTCACAAATTAGTATGGATGCACCAAATGCAAATTAAATTTTTTTAAAGTGTATGAAATAAGAACTTCTTTGCAAAAATGATAGTAAAGCTTTAGATCTTGGTAATTGTGGGCTACACATTATCCATTGAGCATGTCAGTATAAACGAAAATCTGCTGAATGCAAAGTAGATATTATTATAAGAGCAGTGTATTGAATATTTATTGATAGTCTTGCTAGATCTGCCAATGTCTTGGAAGTTATTCGTTCTTTTGAATTTTCATTGATTTTTTCTGAATTTTCATTTGTTCTTTTCTTTGGATAGAAAATATCAGTGCATGCAAAAGTGCTATAAAAGTTTTTGGCAGTATATCAAAATACATGGATTTTAATATATGTATGTATTTTGCTTTAATATACCACAAGTGATAGTATTATAAATGCCTTCCAAGATAAATAACTTCTAATTGAAATTATTTTTTTTATATTGCTCATATTCTTCAGTCATTTCTTTAAAAAAATTCAGACATCTGAATTCCAGACATTTCATACGAGACTGGCGCCATTCTCTTATGGAAATCTACATTTTTGTTAAATCATTAAGGAAAAACAATGGCAAAAAGAAGCATATTCGAAGAAAACAACAACATTCAATGCTTATTTTTGATAGAGCTTGATGATCCTAAAAATATAAGGCTGAAGAAAAATGTCGATTTTGGAATAGCTAACACATGCTACTTAGTTAATAGTGGAGATACTAAACTGGAAAAAAAATTACGATTGCAAATTTCAAGTTATATGAGAACATTATTATTTTTGTCATTATTTACCAAATTAATTTGACCTGTTTAAACCGGTTCAAAACAATCAAGAGACTTCTCTATCAACCTATATCCCTCTATTTTATATAATATAATTTTTTTAGCTGGCAAACATAGTTTTGGAGCTAGATCGATTTTGGGATTAAATAACAGATGTGATGTTATAATCTAAATCAATCCTTTAAATATATCTGATGTGAAGAAGCATACATATTAGTAGATCAATATTGGTAAAAGCATGTCAACTTTTAAAAACGTATTTGCCTTTGAAGAAGCATACACAATAATAATGCAGGTAAAAGCAGGTAAAAATATTTTTCAACCTATAATTTTCGGTATCCCATAATCTTTTTACTTTTCGCCTGTAAATTTTGGAGACACCAAAACTTCCTAACCAAAACAACATCGGGTTCTCGCATGATAAAAAAGAAAAGAGGCTTTTTATCAGAGTATTTTTTATTTGTGAGAAATACAAAAAAAGATTAAAATGAAATCCTGCTATACATATTTCAATGTATCATGTCAGAACATAATTTCTTGAGCGACCAAGCACCATGTGCTCGAGCAAGTTAAATTATATTTTTATTCATTTTAACTGTTTCATCGAATGAGTCACTTTAGAATTGCAAATGATAAAAAAAACTTTGTCTTTCAAAATATATAACATTTACTATTTATTTCATTTCATATAATCATGTGTTCAAAATTACATTTTTCTAGGTTTTACAGGCTGTAGTCATTAACTTATTTTTTTTAAATCAGAGCTTTTGTAAATGCAGTGGCAGCACATTATTGAAAGCTAATTTTTTGAGATGCTTGTTTAAATAATAACATTTTTATTTTTCACCTGCAGATTTTTGCTGGCCAAAAACCTCCCCCAAAACAACATCGTGTTTTGTCATGATAAAAAAATATTTGAATGCATGTCCATAAATTTTAAAGTTTTAAAAGTTTCATCTTATTCAAATCCAGATTTATTGTAGAACCTTGCTTTTTCCACTCATGGAGTATTATTATTCCTTAATAACTTGGTGTTTTTTACACATTTCCTCTTATATTGCATATACATTCAGAGAAAACATGATTTTTTTGTTGGATTTGAGTGGCAACCCTGCAGTGTCCTTCAAATCTAGAAATATTACTACTATCTTTGTAACATTTTTAGGCCTTATCTTCTTGTTCATTGATGGAAGATGGTCGTACAGTTATTGTTGGTTCTTGGGATAATTATGTGTGAGTACTTTTTTATTCATGAATATTAAATTCATCTTTAGTTAAGGATTGCTATTATATATGGTGAAAATGCATGTATTGTTTTATTTCCTTGTTCAATCATGCACATTATGCAATCTATATTAATAAAAATGCAACTCGAAATGCATTGCTAAGCGCAAACTAGAGAACGGCTCGACCGATTCGACTAATTTTTTTTAGTATTTTCGTTAAGACACGAGGATGGTTTTTATGAAGAGAAAAAATGAAAAAACTGTGAGGAAAATAGTTAAAACGACACTTTTCTTACTTTCCCGCCAAAAATCTACATTTCCTTCCCCCACACCAGCTGAGTAAGATAGCAGGAAGTAATAAATTATGATTTGTTTAGAAAGAAATGCGCGAAGTCAGTTGGTTTTCATTCATAGATAACGGGATGTTTAAAAAAGGAAGAAAATAGTTGCTTTTATTATTAGTCTGTATGAATATTTAATGTACGCCTCCTCAAAATAAAATCTAAGCAAGGAAGAAAAAAAAGAATAACAAAGGAAAAAAAGAGTTTGTAGAAAGAAAAGTAGTGAAGAAAAAAAGGAGAGAAAAAAAAAGAAAGAAAAGAAAAGAAGGGTGTGTGTGTTTTTCACCAATATTTCCTCTGTGCGCGGCATTTTCCAAGCTGTTTTTAAACTTTCGCATCTCTTGAAAACCAATTGTGTCTTTATCTGTTTACTGTGTTTACATTTATGAAAATTTGAATCTCATTATTCTATAAAAACGTAGAATTTTAGTCCCTTCCCTCCACCACTTAAGTAAAATATCTATTCCGGGACAATCATTGCTCGGATAGAAAGAGAAAGATGAGTAGTACAATGAACAGAACATCTGAAGAAAATAATACTATAAATGAATTATATGATTATCAAAATTTGTTTGGTCTAAAAATATTTTAGTGAAAAACCTGTTATGAGACACAGCTACATAAAATATTATATGAAAATTTTAGCGAGCATTAATATTGGCGAACCGACTGGTCGCCAAAGGCGGCTAGTTTTGTAATAAATTAATATCTTCAAAAAAATGTCGTAGAAATCAAAAATTTGAGATTTATAGAATTTTTAGAAAAATATGGCAGAATTTTTTCCGGTAATTTATTTCATTTTTGCTACATGACCCCATTTTCTTTCTAGTTGTTACACACCGATTGCTTTAAGATTTGTTTATATGTAAATGTATTTACACTTAGAGCTGTTTTTGATGTGAGATAAATATGAATCAATTAATATTTTTTCTGGAATCAGTATGTCAAAATTTTATAGTTATTTTGATATTGGATTTGCATTTTGTGTTTGTCATTAAGATTAAATTACTGTTTTATTTTACATATTTATAATTCTTAAAATATATTAAGGATATTTACAGCAATATTTTAATAATATGTGGAAAAAAATTAAATATAGTTTCAAATAATTCAAAATATTTATGTGATATAAATGTATGTTTGATTGTTAATGTAAATATTTTCAGAATGAATATATATGAAACTTGTTATTTTTTAAATTATATTTTAATTTATTCAAACTATATTTAAAGAACCATAGTATTATCAAATAGATATTATTATTTTGTAGTCAATCCATTGTATTATTTTCTTTGAATTACTATTAGAATTTTTGCTTTTTATTTACTACTTATTATTAGTATTAAAATCAAAAAAAAAAAAAAAAAAAAGGAAGCCAGTTTTTTAAAGTTTTGCAGCATCAAATTTTATATTTAAACAGAAAATGAAATTTATATTGTATTTTTAAATTTTTTCTTATTGTTGACTGCATATAGTGCCTCGTGAATTCAATTACTTTTGAAAAACTTAATTGTTTATTATTATTTTTTTATACATATGCTTGGCTTCTCAAGAAAAGAACATTTATCTTTTACATTAATTATTGAAATTTTAACTGTAGATTTTTGTTTGTGGAATTTATTTTATTTTGTTGTATTTAACTAAAAATTTTATTTATTAGCAGTTTGTTGCAAATTTATTTTCAGATACTTATATAATGTTGAATATGGAAAGCTTTTAGCTACGACTATGGCTCATGATGATTGTGGTGAGAGGAGCTACTATTATTCACTAATATTTACTGTAAAACTTATTGATTATAATTTATTACTTATTGGTTATAAGTTTTGCTATAAAATTTGTCGGAATGTAATGAAATATATTTTAATAATCTCATAATTTTATTTCATTTAAACTGAAATGAACTTTTTAAAGAACGTTTGTTGGATTTCGATGTCATTAAATAAAAGTGTTTATACAGCTGAAAATCATTTTTTGTACAATGTTTTTCTTAAAACTGAAAATTATAATTTTAATGCATTTAATTTTATTGCTTTCAAAGCATATAAATTTAATATAATTTGCAAAACTTTTAATTTAATGAGTCACTTTTAAATTAATAAATTTAATCAAACTTTAAATTAACAACATAATGTAGCAGAATAAAGAATTGTTAAATATAATTATAAGGATATTTCTTCAAATTCTTCCTTCAGTTTTTTATAAATTGCTGTCACTATAAATTTTTTATTAAAATGTGCTTTAAGTGTTTTTCTGTTATTTTTAATTTAATCTTTGTTTTGGAATGCTATAAAAGTGTAACACTTTTTAATTAAATAAATCTTGAAGTTAAGTCATGATTTTTAGCATTAATGACATTTTTGGAATTTCTGAAAAAATTCTTAAAGAATCATGGGATTGCCATGATACTCTATTAATAGTATTATCACTAGTTAGCAATTTGATTGTTTTCTTACTTAGTTTTGTTGCAAATTTATTATAAGTTGTAAAGAAAATAATGAAATAAATTTTTTACTTTTAAAGTGTACTTTTAATCATGCTTATGTTGTATTTTTCTGAACAAAGAATTAAATATTTTCAAATGTTAAAGTGACATTAAAAAAAATCATTTTATTGCCCTTTTTTTTCAGTCAATGATATATGCTTTAATGATGGCTTGCTTGCGACTGCATCTCTGGATTCTACCGCAAAAGTATTTTTTCTAATTATTATTTTTAAATAATTTATTTACACATATGTTTTGCACAATGTGAGAATAACTATAATTATATTCTTAATATAATTGTAGTAAATTACTAACTAAATAACTTAATCAGTAAGAATCTGTTATCAATTTTAAAAACTAAAATCTTGATACTCACCCACAAAGTAATCAATGGATTTAATTTGCAAATCAAATTGAATAAACAACTTATTCACCTTAAATTTTTCTAAATGCCAGTTTTTCAAATGATGATGAGGAAGAACATAATACAATAAATAGTACAAGAGATTAAAATGGAACAGATTTAGAAAGGTTTGAAATTTTGAATTACCGATTCGTAACAGAATAATAAAATGCATTTAAGACCTATCTTTACCACAGAAAAGACATGTCTTTATTTTCAAAATTTAGAAAAGGAATCGGGAGGCAAAATATTGAAAGAAAGAGCAACAATTAATATTTCAGGAATTTGTATTAATACAATTTAAAGATAAAATAAAAAGTTATTAATAACAATAATTGAATTAGATTAAATCAGCTATTTTTGATTCACGTCAATGGAAAATGGAAAAAAAAAGAAAGACATTTATCCTAGGACTATCTATAATGTATTTTTTAAAGCAATTAATTCTGGAATTATTGCTTATTGACAGTTATTCTTAAGCAGTTCACTTATATAAGATTTATATTCTTTTTATTTTTTTAAAGCCGGTTTTCAAATTAGTTTGTTTAGATTCTAATTTAGAAAATACTTGACTTAACTTTGATTGTTATGCAAAGTGTATTCTTCAACCTATACATATCTGTTCAAAACATCAATGCCTATTTTTTGGTCTTAATTCAATAAAAGCTCATGATTTTTTCAAATTTTTTTGAGAAATGTCACTTGAATTTTTAATTATAATACTGCTGAAACAACTCATTTTTATTTAATTTTCTTATCTCTTAAGAATTTGTTTCGTTTTTAATACTTTCATTAGTGTTAGTTATCTGTTTTTGTTTATAATCTAATATAAGGTGTTAGTGATTTTAGGACTGTTCACAGATTTCAATACAGATCTGATTACATAGCTGCCCATTTAAACCATTTCAAATAGATCTAGTCTAAGTAAAAGAATCTAAATTGTACCATGTGAAAAACAACTTCTATCTGTATAAAATCCATAAACATCAATCATTAATGCTGATTGAAAAGGAGATTCTATTGATTCTTTACTTCACATTTTGTAGCATTAAATAATGTAGTGATCACATTTAACAAATGTTTTTTTTTTCATTTTTATTTGTCAATTTAGGACCAGATAGTTTTAAGAATATTAAATGGATAATATCAATAATTATACTATATATTGTATAAATATTTTTACTAAACTGAAAAGCAACTCAAGTTGCCTAGGAAATATATCTTTTTGGTTAACTAAAATACTTTCAAATATGATTCTAGAATAATTTAAAAATAATCAAATTTATATCTAATTCAGCTGTAAATGCTGATTATGACCGTTTTTTGTAATGACTCCTGTCTTATTTTGTTTGAAACTAATGTTGGTTAATTTTGTAGATTCTTTGTATAACTTTAAGTTGAATAAATAATCAATTATGTAATTCAGCAGCTATAGTTTTTATTACAATCTTCTGTGTATTACCATCTTACTTACTGTAAAAAAATAATTTGAATTTTCATTTGACTGTAAATAAATAAATTATTGTCACTAACAAAGAATTTAAAATGACTCCTTTTAGGTTTGGAGATATGAAGCAGCCGAAGGAATGCGTCCACATTTCAATCTAAGTGTTAGTATGGTGCTTCTACATTATAGCTTCACATTTCCTGTAATTTTCAAACTTTAAAAATGCTTGCTGGTAAATGGCAAGAAAAGCTTAGAAGGTCAATAATAATAAAAAAAATCTGTAATAATAAAAATAAATAATAATAAAAATAAATTTAAGAATTTTCTAAATTTTTAATTTTTTCATTATTTTTTAAGAAAAAAAATTGATTTCTATTTTTATAAACCCATGGAAATCTTAATTATTAATTAGTTAATTATGTGCATGAAAGGTACATTGATTTTGTTGATTGATTAGTGACTGAGCATATTTTTTATATATTTTTATTTCTTATCTCATCTAGACTATTAAAATTATTTAGTACACTGAAAATTTAAAATTACTCAATATAAATTTAATCTAATCTTTTGCTTATGTTGTTGTTGTTTCTTATCACATATGGTGTAGCTTAGCTACACCATTTCCATAAAACCAAAAATCTCGAGGAACAACAATCTTTTGCTTATGTTGTAGCATTAAAGCATTAAGATTCTACCTCTTTCTTATTTTCAGTTTTTTTTTTGAATTTTTAATTGTTTTGTGGATAATAATGTCTTATACTGTTATATAGATGTATGCAAGAGATTTCTTTTTATGTAATCTTAGATTTTGTAATTAGCAATAATCTCACAAAAGGTGTGAAAGAATACTGCTTTTATTTTGCATTAATTTGAAAAAGGAGAAATCATTTTCTTGTTTGGCTGTTAAAATCCTGGCCTGGAGAAGGGGATTAAATTATATTTGTTTCTAGATTTAATTTCCTCTCTGAAAGTAAATGAGTTTGAATAATGATATAATTGTTTATCCTATTACAGCAATTTTAACTTCTTCATAAAACAAATTGTGACATTAATACTTTGTAGCATATGAGTTTCATATATTTGTTATGCAAAAATTAACTATTTGATTTGTTATCTTATTTTTGTGAATGCATAAATGCAAAAGCCTCTTGTGCACAGCCATTTAGCAAAACAAAAAAAGTGAAGAATAAAATAAATTGTAGTTATCAGTTTGTGAGATGAGATTAAATATTTTTCTTAGTGATTTTCTGTTTGAACCATACCTTTGTTATAAGTCATCATTTTTTTATAATAACTGAAAAAAAAATGATATATTTTTTTGGAGAATGGTATAAATTAGCATTTTTTTTTATTGAGCAGAAAGAGATATACAAGGTGTAAATAGATATTTTAACAGGAATACAACTATAGAATTATTCATCATAAAGGCCCATTTCATACCTATCCTTCAGTTAGGGCTGCTGTGTTCTATTTATA
Organism: Argiope argentata; assembly: GCA_026289955.1. Taxonomy (NCBI): domain Eukaryota; kingdom Metazoa; phylum Arthropoda; class Arachnida; order Araneae; family Araneidae; genus Argiope; species Argiope argentata. Next base: position 105,891 of record JAOUZG010050521.1, on the reverse strand, counting down.
TTAAAGTTTGCGTGTGTGTGTGTGTGCATTTTTTTCTTTTAAATGTGGAAAATTTGGATCATGAAGTCAACTACTAAAAGATATTAATTTTTTTATTATATTTGCTGCCAATTTTGCAAAATAATACTATGGAATTTTGTATTTAATGCTTACCGGAGTCAAATCTTTTGAATCCTTTCCAGAATTTTTATATGATATAGTATAATGACTTGAAATAGTGTATTAATTTCCATATGTATGCTGTTTGTTGATAAATGAGTTATTAGAATACTAATAATTATATAATTTTGTTGCTTTGTATATCTACAGTAATTTTCAAACACTTATAATTTTTAATATAGTTATAATTTTTTTTTGAATTTTTTAAATCAAAATATACTATTGAAAATCATTGCTGGCTAGAAAGTAGAACTAAGAAACTATCAGCTAGATAGATTTATTATTGCCCTTCATTACTATAATTTATAATTTTTGTATAATTATACCAACATTAAAATGCTTATAATCATAGTTTTTGGAAAATTTTCTGTAATTAAATGCAACTATAACTGGTTGAAGCAAAGAACATCATCATTTTTTCCACCACACTCAATAAAATGAGAAATGCACAGTATATGTACTATCATCTAGACATATATTGTTAAATGTGAAAGAAAAAAGGAATAAAAGTTTCTGTAAATGAATTATTGATGTAAAGAATCGCATGTAAAAGTTTGGTTTTAAAAAGAGCTGTAAATTAATGAGGAGGGGAAGAAGAAAGAATTTCCTAGGAAAATAGTTTGATTCATTCCTGTCTTCAAATTGCTATTTCTATTATTATTATTTCAACTAAGTTAACAAGCCAAATGACTCTGTTTGGAAATTTAAATGAAATATTTATTTTTTATTCTGTTTATAAATTTCAGGCAGAGCTTGATCACGAATCTGGTGTATTCTGTCTTGATGTAAATGAAAAAAATACCATTCTTGTTACTGGAAGTTGTAGCGGTTATATATATATATGGGATTTGAATTCATATGTGCTCATAGGGCAGCATCAATGTAAGTTCTTTGTTCCTCTAGCATTTTTTAAAAACTTTTGTCTATTAATTAAATAATGTTCATTTTTAAATACAAGAATACAAGTTCATATAAAATATTAAATTGGAGTTTCTTTAATATTTTGTTTACTAGACAAAAGCAAATAATTTTAATCACTTTTTACAATAAATTAATTATATAAAGTTCTATTTAAGTTTTTTTGTATAACTCCCAGAAAGTTTTCATTTACTTATTGCTTATGTAAAATTGTAGAAGAAAATGAAGATTCTGAATGTGACAGAGAATAATTAACAAAAACAGCTCCCCCCCCCCCAAGCTTAAAAAAATATTCAACAGAACTTTTGTAAAAGTGTTAAATTATGAGACTTAAAAAGAATGTTTACTTGTTCGAATTTTGTTGTGTAATGCACTTAATGTCAAAGTGCGTGAATAAATTCATTTTGTGGCAGTCATGTAGAAGTGCATATTTTCTCTTGTATATGGATGGCAGATGAAGCAAATAGCATATTATTGATACATTACTTATCTGTTTCTGAAAAGATTAAAACAACTAATTACCTCACAAATTTTTCATAATGTCTGGTATACTTAACATTTAATTTTGTGATTTCCCTTGAAGTGTCTCTTTCTTATTGGAATTATGACTGTAATTCAAAATATTTTTAATTGCATTACTTTTAAAGGTTACACTAAGCACATAAGTAATTTTTATTTGTTTAATTTTATGAATTTAAATAAAAAGTGAGTCATAATTATTTTTTTAATTTCATGAAACTCATTAATTTTTGCTGAATCCACCTATGTCATTCTATTTATATTTGGTATATTTATTTTTTTATCAGATATGTATCTTGAGTCTTGGAAAAAATTAAGGAACCGTCAAACCTTTCGAAATTTATTTCCACTACTTGATAGATTTTGATGAATTGTACTTTTTCATTCATATTCTTATGTGAAGCCAAAACTATTTGGAATAACAAAACTAGATCAATCAAGACTTTTACAAATTTTGCAAATAGAGTCTGGAAAACTATAATTAAGTAATAGAAATTTATAAGGTATAAATGAAAACAAAATTTTAAAATGATTTTTATTTTTATATTTTCACTAATTAATGAAAATCTTTTATTTTTCATGTTTAGTATTTGTTTGGGCATGCACATTGGCTTTAGAGAGAGGGGGGGGGAGGGGGTGCGTAATATGAGGAAAAGTCGCTGTGTAGCGCGAGCATACCCAACGAGCCTTTTGAAAAGTAAAACTAAACCCGATTGGATTTGAACCCGAGTTTTAGCTTGTGTAAGAAACATATATTTGACCAGCGCTAACATTGTGGTCCGTCGAGGCGGAGGCATGAACTATAGAAAGTGACGTGAATGCTGGTCTTTATGTGTCATCATTATAAATTGAGCAGTTGAACTAATCGAGAAAAAAAAATGTTTAAGAACTTTTTAAAGGAAGATCTTCGTAACGTAGCCATTGAGCTTGGTGAAACTATTGAGGAAAAGGTAACCATTGCTGAGTTAATTAACATTATTAAAGAAACTGAAACTTTTAAAGAAGATAATAATTTTGTGAAAGGATTTATTCAATCTACTATTGAAAAACTTAAGAAAGTGGAGGAAGATAGTAAGAAAGCAGAACATGCCGAAAAGGAAATCAAGTTGAAAGAACTCGAACTTGAAATTACACGTTTACGGCAAGCAGAAAAGGAGACAGTAAACGAGGATTTGGACTCTCTGTATTCGTTGGTAAAGAGCGTTCGAATTTTAACTGTGAAAGTGCCAAATAGACCTGAAGGTTGGGCATTCTTTTTGCTTCGTTAAAAAGAGCCTTTACATCAAAAAATTTACCTGAGGAACATAAGCCCGAAATTTCGTTGAATCTGTTGGGGGAAAGAGCCAAATGTTTTAACGTGTTTTAAGGATGATGAGCTTATTAATTATGAAAAGCTAAAATCAATCATTCTAAGAGAATTCGAACCAAGTGCATACTAATTCTTGGAGCAGTTTAGGAAAGTTGCACGTCATCCAAACGAAACGTACTCAGTATACTTCTCGCTTAAAAACAAATTAACAGTATTATGTGAAGTCCAGGAAGGTCTCAGATTTCGATGGATTAAACAATCTCATTGTGTCAGACAAGATTTTCAGTACACTTGAAAAGGAGGTGGCTTCACGTATTTCAGTGCACGCAGGAAATAACTCAACTTAAAACCTCACCGAATGTCTTCCCTCGAAGCAATCCAGTGAAAAACCCGTCAAAAGTATTTTAAGTGCAGTTAAAGATTTAAAGTGTGTTTGTTGCTCAGAATCGCATCCATTGTATAAGTGTGCAACGTACTTAAAACTTCCTGTGGATAAGCGAATTGATCTAATTAAAGCCAATAACCTTTTTTTTTTAATTGTCTGGCTGCAACATATAAGGCGCAGGACTGTAAATCGAGGCTCGTTTGTTCAGAGTGCCGAAAGAAACATCATAAAGCGATTCACTTCGCCGAGAGATCACGAAACCGAGGTGCAAGCAATTTCGATTTAGAACCTCTAAATGTACTGGCGCCGGACTTCGTACCTAGTTCGGGAAACGCATAACCTATTAACGGCAACGAGTGTAAACAGAAGAAAACGTGTTTTCCTGAGCACCGCAATTTGCTACGTCAAGAGTGAAGGTGGGTCATTCTTGGTGATGTCCATCCTGGATAGCGGAAGTTCCTCGAACTTTGTAACTAAAGAATTGTGCGAGCTAATCGGACTGAAGAAAGTAAAGACGAATATCGCAGTGTCAGGATAAAACAATTCGGTAAATCCGATTGACTCGAGAGTGTCTGCATCTATCTGCAATGAAGAAGGAAGTTATTCGAGGAAATCGGACTTTCTTTTGGTACCAATAATAACCGAGGATTTTGTTCCAGCAACGAGGATCTCGTTTAATCTGGATGGCATTCCCAATCTGAAATTGGCAGATAGAAATTTCAATATTCCAGAGCGCGTGCAGATGCTTCTCGGAGCAGAGGTCTTCTACGAATTAATGCTACCTAGCCAGTTCAGGATGGAGGATTCGAATGTTATTCTTCAAAACACGGTTTTCGGATTTGTTGTTTCCAGCTCCACCCTTTCCGATGGGAAGGGCAAAGAACAAGACTTATTTAGATTGTGGATAATCTGGATCTTTCAATTAAAATGTTTTGGGAAATCGAAAATGTAAAAATTGAATCTACTAATACTAGTGAATTAGCTATTTGTGAAGAGCATTATAAAAACACCTATTCAAGAGCTGACGAAGGAATGTACACGGTTGCGATGCCTTCAAAAGAAGTTCTTTCATGCCTTGGTGAATCAAAACAGACTGCGATTCAGAGATTAAACTCTTTGTGGAAGCGAATAAGTAGAGACAAAGAATATTTGTCGCTCTATAGGAATTTTTTGCAGGAATACGAAGATTTAGGCCACATGAGGGAGGTCAAGACGGATGATTCTAAAGTTGCATTTTACATGCCGCACTATGGGGTGTACCGTCCCGAAAAATCTACAACAAAGCTGAGAACAGTTTTCAATGCTTTGAGCCCGTCAACGAATGGAAAATCGCTAAATTCTATTCAATTTAACGGCGGTCTGGTTCAAGAAGATCTTTTTTCCATTATGGTGCGCTTTCGAAAGCACGCGCATGCTTTTACAACGAACATAGAGAAAATGTTTCGGATGATAAACATACACCCAGAGCAAACGTGTTTGCAGAGAATTGTTTGGAAGAAGGGTATAGAAGAACCAATAAGGACTTACGAGTTAACTGCTGTCACCTACGGCACAGTTAGCGCTCCTTATTTGGCCACGAGAACCTTGAAGCAGTTGGCGATGAACGAAGCTAATAACTTTCCTTTGGCCGCTCCTGTAGTGCTGAATGACTGCTACATGGACGATATTCTCTCGGGAGCAGAAAGTGTAGAATACGTCATCCAGTTGCAGCGTCAGCTGATTGAGATATTCAAGACTGCTAAGATGCATCTTCACAAGTGGTGCGGAAACTTACCTGAGATAACTTCAAATCTACGAGAAGAATATTCTTTTTCCGAGTCGGATGAGACTAAAGCATTAGGAATCATTTGGAATCCTAAATTAGATTGTTTTCTTTTCAGAATAGAGCAACATTGGCCAACTTCATTCACCAAACGAATAGTCTTGTCTACTATTGAAAGAATCTTTGATCCTTTGGGTCTCCTTGGACCAATTATAACTTGGGCAAAGATATTTATGCAAAGATTGTGGTTGCTTGAATTGGGATGGAGTGATGAACTTCCTTCAAAGGAAGAAAAGGAATGGCGCCGATTTATCGACTCCCTAGAAGCCGTGCATAATATTGCTATTGACAGATGCATTATGGTTAAGACAGCGAAATGCATAGAATTGCATGCATTTAGTGACTCGTCAGAAAAGGCGTATGGTGCATCGATCTATCTCAAGTCTACATTTGACCTTGGAGAAGTTAAAGTGAGTCTAGTAACGAGTAAAAGTCGAGTGTCGCCACTGAGACAGATTTCCATTCCAAGACTTGAGTTGTGCGGAGCAGTTTTTGCGGCTAAATTGATGAAAAAGGTATAGGATGCTTTGAAGCTTCAGATTTCAGCAATGCATTCTCGGTCGGATTCGACTATTATGATCTCATGGATACATCGAGAATCAAGAGAATTAAAGACGTTCGTGGCTAACCGAGTGTCCAAGATTCATCAACTGAGCTCTAGCGACCAGTGGCATCACCTTGCATCTGAACATAATCCAGCTGACATCATATCTAGGGGACTACTTCCTGAGGAGCTTCCTGACAGCTCTCTATGGTGGTATAGACCAGAGATTCTACAACAGAGTGCTTATCCAACCACTGTTATTGGGAAGCCAGCCCAGGGGGATGACTTGGATTGCGAATTCAGAATGCTTGAGAGAACTCTGGAGACTTCATTGCTGAGTTGCAAGAATTTTGACCTTTTCGACCAAATTATGGCCATTTCTAATAATTATTTTAAAATAGTATGTATTTTATCTTATATTTATAGGTTTATTTACAATTGTAGATTGAAGGGGAGAAGGAAGGGACCTTTGAATAATAGCGAGGTAAAAGATGCAAAAACCTTGGCTTATTAATTCTTAACCGGTTTGCCCGTACGCCGTACGTGCATCGATTTATCGAATTTTGATAGTTGTAATCAAAAAATAAATCATTCATAACAATTATAATTCAATAGTAAAATGACTCCGAATACGTAGATAAGCCAAGTATTCCATGGATTTCCATTTGAATCAAAATAAGAAAATATTCCCAAAATAGAAGGTGTCATCTTATTAGATAGTAAGGAAAATAAACCGGTTAAGGGGTTAAGCAGGACCAAAGTAAACTTAAATTAAGCGACCTTTCAAGCAAAGTCTTTAGATATGTTTCAGTATGATAGAGGAGTATTGAGAGTTAGGGGAAGGCTAGAGAAGGCTTCCATTCCCTATGGCCAAAAACATCCAGCTATTTTAGCTAAAAATTCTAAATTGAGTAGAGTTTATTTTTCAACTTTGCATAGAAAATTGATTTATGTGGGTCCACAAGGACTACTTAATGCTGTTAGATTAAGATTTTGGGCTTTAGGAGGGAGGAAATTGGCTAGGAAAACTGTTCATACTTGTGTAACTTGTTTTAAGTGTAAACCAATTCCATTTTCTCAAATTATGGGCAATGTTCCTCATGAAAGAGTAAAAAGTGATCCTCCATTTAGTGTTACTGGTATGGACTTGAATTCAATATTACGTTACTTACAATAACCAAAGAAAGGGTATTTTGAACAAAATTTATGTTTGTGTTTGCATATGCTTTGTAACTCGCATCATCCACCTTGAGATTTTCTCAGATTTAACTTCACATGCAGAAATTGCAACCCTTAAGAGATTCATGGCTAAGTGCAGAAAATGTTCTAAAATTTTCTCAGATAATACATCCAATTTTGTGGGTGCGAATTCTCAATTAAAAGCATTTTATAAAACCCTTAACTTTCCTGATCAAAATCTAGCTGCATATTCCATGGAAGAAGACATTGAATGGAATTTTATGCCTTTGATGGGTGGTCTTCGGGAGGTGGGCATAAAGTCCGTGAAACATCACCTTCAACGAGCTCTGGGAAGATCACGATTCACAGATGAGGAGTTCGAAACCGTGATTATCCAGGTGTAAGGTATCTTACACTCTAGGCCTTTAACTCCAATTTCGAACGATTTTGATAACTTTGAATTATTGATGCCTGCTAATAGGGAGATCAATAAATTCTATTCCTGAACCTGTAGTGATTCACTTAAATGATAATAGATTAAGTCTTTGGCAGAGAACAACAAAAGTCATTCAGGTAATCTGGAAAAAGTGGAGTACCGGTTATTTGAATACTCTACAACAGAGAACAAAGTGGATGGCCGAGAAGGATAACATGAAACCTGGTGCTGTGGTAATTGTAAAAGAGGATTTTACACCAGTTTGCAATTGGCTTTTAGGATGTGTCATTGAGATCTATTACGGCTCTGATGATAAAGTAAGAACAGTCAGAATAAAAACCAAGACTGGAGAATTTAAAAGGTTAATAACAAAGATCTGTATTTTACCTGTAGATGTGAATAGTTGAAGTCAATTCTATTTTTACAGATTGTGTTTGTTTTTAAATTGTTCTTTTAAATTTTTAACTTGTTATTATACTGAAGTTTATGAAATTTTAATACTATTATTGAATATTGTAATATTGCAAAGCCTGGGGGTATGTTCGGGCATGCATATTGGCATTAGTCTAGTGATTAAAAATGAGTATAAGTCACTAAGAGCTAGCATTTTGCCAGCAGTGCAGAGTAGAGCTTCAGAGAGAAAGAGTGAATGAGTGAGCGACTTTGTGTGATATGAGAAAAAGTTGCTGCGTTGAATGAACATACCCAAAGAGCTTTTTAAAAAATAAAAATAAACATGATTGGATTTGAACCGGAGTTTTAACTTGAGTAAGAAACGCATATTTGACCAGTGCTAACAATATTTGATGTACGCTTTTTAAAATAAATTTGACTTTTTTTATTTTTTAGTTCACATGGGTGTCGTGTATGATGTTAAATTCAGTCCAGGTATGTAAAAGTTATATGTGGCTTTCCACTGTTTTATATTTATTTTTTATGCTATTATTTAAGAAGGTTGCTGATTAAAATAAATAAATCATCACATTAAATTAATTCAATGTTCAATGCTCATTCCTTTTTAATTAGTATTAACGATGATTAAAGTGCAAATTAACTAAATAAATTTGATTTTTAAATTTGGTTAAAATAAAAGATTGTAAGAATTAAAAAAAAAGTCATCTTAATTCTTTGTGTAAAGAATTCATCTAAATTTCATTTATATTATTTATTACTATATCTATGTTGTTAAAGGAATATTTTATGACTAAAATATATTAAGAACTATTGGGAGCTCTAAGTTTTTTTTTACAGATTTATAAATAATTTTATGTGCATTGATAGAATAAATTCATTTTAGATTTTAATAAAATATTTTTTTCCAAATTTTTCTGCCTTTTTACGTTTGGATATTCTGCTTTTATGTATACTGTTGAATTTTCATGCAAATAACGAAATAAATTAAAATATGGTTTTCTTTTTATTGGCAATGCTACATCTGAAATAATCTTAAGTAATAATTCTAAATAAAATCTTTGTTATGGTAGAAATACATTTAGTTGTATATTGAAAAAAAAATGAATATGCATTTATTTTTGTATTATGGACTTTGAAGATAAATAATTTTCTTCATAATTTACAATTATGAATATAATTACTTTTTTCCCTGCTGTGTTTTTAGAAATAAAACATCAGTTATAAGATGGCAAGTAAGCAGCACATGCATAGAAAGGGATTGATTTATGTTTGTCACAACTTCATAAGAAAGATTCATACCATGCTTGGCTGTAAATTGCTGTGATAAGTGATAAATTTTTTCATGCCAAAATAAAAGCCGAATTCTATAAACACATGCACAGTAAGAAAAAACACAATACAGCAGCTTGTAGTTGTCCCATCCAAGTAATTACTTGCCATCAACTGAACAGCAATTTTCAGATTTTCTGTGGTTGTGCTTCCTACTTACCATCTTATAAGTGGCCAAATGTAAACCCAAAATAAGTTTGTTCTTTTGTCTTTACTTTTTTAGATGGTCAAAAAGTAGTTTCTTGTGGTAGTGATAAGACTTTAAAGATTATAGATAGTCAAACAGCCACTTTGCTTTTTAGTACAGAAACGAAGGAAGATCTGAGGTGAGTTCATACTACACATGCAGTTTTGTGAATTTTTAAGATAAGAATGAATAGTTAGTAGAATTGAGTAGTTTTAATTCTTGTTTAAAAAGGATTATCTTTTAACTACCTAAATAGAAAGTTATTGGAATTAACTAGTCAAAAAATTCTATTTTTCTATGGTTAGCTGCAAAGCAGTCTACATTTCTATTCATAAACATTCTCTGAAAATATGAAACAAATTCTTAAAAAAAGAAGCATCTTTTCAATTGAGCAATCTTGTTATATATTTGAAATATATATAGTTTCATCTGTGGAGTCTTGATTCTTTACCTGATGTATATTTATGTTGATCTTATAGATCACTTTGAATACCAATTTAAATCACCTTTATTCTAAATATTTCTTTTAGTATCTAAATCGATTTTACAATTGTTCTACCAGTTATTAACTCTGCAAAGTTGATTACCAATAAATAAACTTAGTATTGTAGAATAATTAGGAATGATTCTGGATGTTATGCGTTGCATTTATTTAATAAACCTGGATTTTTGAAGACACTTCTTATATGAGAAAATTTTAATCTTTTATCTATGCTATTTTTTTTCATTTTTCTCAATTTTTATTTTAATAAAACAAGTTTCACCTATGCTCATGAAGTTTCAAAGGAGCTTCATCGATTCTGTCATTATTACCATAACATTATCATGAACTCAAACTTGTTCATATTTGTGAAAAAAATTTCTGCTTCCTCATTTGGCATAGAAAAAGAAGTTGCAGCATTTTGGGGGATGGAGTTAACTCGGTGCTTTATTCTTGGCCCTATACTGAATTCATTGCCATTTTATTATTGTTTAAAATGATAAGATCAATTTTAGATGTAAATCTTGTGCAGTTTAAAAAAGAGGAGTTAATTACGCCGTGCAAAGTATGTTAGCAAAATCATATGCTGTGTTAAAAATGAGGATATCATCACATGATTTTGGCTTAAAAAAGAAGTAAAAATATTAAACCAAACAATTTAAAAGTACACTTGGTTTCCACAATTCCTATGCATTAAAACAGCAAAAAATAAATACAGTATTTGTTTCAATTTTTATTGCCAGTTTTTTCATAATTTAGTGATCATTATCACTAAAATATATTGAACACATGGTGTGGTGGATGCATCTGCAGAGTAAATCACTATATTTTTATAATCCTGAGGCATTTCAAAAATGTTAAGGAGAAGCTTCTAGTATGGAGATTAATTTTTTCCCAGAGATGGTGTAGAAATAGGCACTCCTGAGTCATGATAAAATGTTCCTCTACCTGGAAGAGTTGTATCCTGATCAACGATGACCCATAGGATTTGCTCTTAGTTCATTCATAGTCAGGTGTTCATTATTTTATTCAGTCTTCCAATATTCAATGTTCTAGTCATTCAGTATTTTTCTAAATTCTTTGGTGAAGCAGAATAATCAGTTCTAATACAATATATAACAAGTAATGTAACATGGATATTTTTTTAAAACAAAAATAAAAGTATTTGTATCTGGATAAAATATGTATTTGCACAGTCTAGGATAAAATATGTATTTGCACAGTCTAATTATTTTGAACTGTTAAATATACTTGATATAAAATCATAACAAGAGGAAGCATTTTGGATTTCAGCTAAAAAATAAAGTAAAAATAATTTAAGGCTTTTTGCATCTATTTTTTGCCCTAACTTTTGAATTTATTAGATTACTTGGAAAGGCAAATTAACAATTTGCTCTCGGAAAAGTAATTTGATGCATAATTGTTCATTTAATGCAAGGATTTCCTTATTATTCTGAAAAATAAATATATGTGATTGTTTTAAGTCAAATTTATTTGAAAAATTAATCTATATCTTTTTACCTTTCTGTAGGCATTTTTAACAATCAAAATTTAAATAAATAAAACTTTAAAATGATGCATCCTCTTGAGCGGTAAACAAAAATAACCATCCAAGTGCAAAGGGTTAGAATTCCTGAATAAGTTGTCCCAGCTTTCAACCTTAAATTTTTAAAAGCTGTTCCAGCTGTATCTCATATATTTCTGTCTTTGTGAACCTTTTGAATACCAGCATGTCTTTATTAATTTATTTTTATGATTCCTTTTTTTTTCTTCTTACATTCAATTTTTTGAAATATCTAGGCAAAAGAACCTAGGAGATATTGATTTTTAAGCATACATATAAATACCATGTGGTTTCGAAATGAAAATTGTATTAGCTAATTTGGCTTCTTAATGCACACTACCCCCTTTTTTTCCAATAATCTACAGAAATTGAATTTAACTAAATTTTTAGAATTAAAATTTCAAGTGGATTAAACACAAGTGCATTTTCAAAAGTGAAATCCACTCATTTTGACCAGAGATAAAACTTAATGAATTTCAAAGTTTTAGATAATTAGAACTTTCTTATCTCGAAAAATAATAGAAAATCAGAATATGTTGTGATACAGGAAACAAAATTAATTGATTTGTATAATTTGGTTGATCTTATTTTAAATTATTGAAATCTTTAAAGGTGCTTATGCTGGGATGGATGCGTTGCAATTGTGGGAACAGCATCTGGAAATCTTCTCATTTGGAATCTTTTCAAAGGCGAATTGCTTCAGACTTTGCCTGCCCATTCAGGTGCTGTATTTAAATATGTCTCTTCTATTTTTGATCAAATGCGTTTTCGAAATTGTTTATTTGTTACAATAAAATGAAGAAGTTTCATAATCAAAATTACTACCCAGATTCATCTGTAACTTGACTTAAAAACTCTTTTCCTTAAATTAAGGATATGCAAGTTCAAGAAATTAAAGAATCAGAAGCAAAACAAATGTTATTGATTTGTAAAGCCTATTTATTAAACAAAAGGTAAAGAACAAAAAAGAGGCTATATGTTTGATATCATTAATAAAAATTGAGAGTTTACAAAAAAGAAAAGAAAAGAAATCTATTGAAAAAACAAACAAACAAATATTACATTGTTGGCATGATGGTTAATACATAGTATGTTTCCCAGACAATGTCATACAGTCCGTACAACGCCTAGGCATGCTGAGTATCAAATTATCGATCAGATCTTGGGGAATATTACACCACTCATTCAAGCAAGGCTCTTTGAAGTTCCAGTAGACATGTAGGAGGTGGTTGATGGACTACAATTTGTCAGCCAAGCATGTCCCACACATGCTCTACTGAATTCAAGTACATTGAGAATGCCAGACATTTCATACTGGTGATATCCTCCAATTGAAGGCATTTGTTTACTATGTGTGCATGGTGAGGACAAGCATTGTCATCCATAAACACGAATTTTGCCACCCATGCACCCAAAAACAAACATATGTTGTTCCAGAATGACATTCTGATAGATTTGGCTTGCCATGGTTCCAATTTCAACATGCAGATCTGTCCTGGAACCCAGAATAATTTCTCCCAAAACAGGCAATCCTTCACAATTAACGGTGTCATTCAATGATATTCTCTTGGTGGTAATGGGTACTTGGTGCTCTCCATATGAAAGTCCGGCAAGTATCAGACTGCAAGCAAAACCTGGACTCGTCGGAAAATATTACACAAGTCCACTGTTGCGGTGTTCACAATGCATGCTCTCTACTCCTGGCTAACTGCAGGCGACAGTGAGTTACAGTAAGTGGAACTGATCTGACAGGAATACGAGCATATAGACGAATCTGCTCTAAGCATCTGTACACAATGTGCCTTGAAACTATCGTACCATTGGCTGAAGAGAGCTGATGAGATAGGTCTGATGTTCTGCTCCGTCTGTTTCTTTTGGCAGTAACTTCCAAATACTTGTCCTCATTTGGCATTGTAACTCGGGCAGCCTGTGCTGTAACGTCTACTCACATTACCATAATTTTGTAATCGTTTCCAAAGCCTAGAGGATACAGGATGTCATCGATGCAAAAGGAGAACCAACATCTTATTAATATGCTCCTCAGTATGCTCTAAGTCCCTATCACTGGGTGTACAGATACTTTAGGCCAGATAGTGTATCTTGGCTATTGTCAGACCAAAAACTACCTTGTTAACTTTTCCATTTTGACCAAAATATTTTTTACTGAGACCCTAATGAAAGATTCTTAGTAAAATATGTTGCAAAGAAAACATAAATAAACAAGTTTTAATGATGTCAAATTAATTACTGAGTCACTTTCTTTGATGTAATTATCCATGTGGAAGTTACTAAATATATTGAAAACCTGGACTTATAGACACATATATATGTTGAATTAATGTTTATTGTTGAGTTGGGAGAACCAGATATTAGACATTTCTTTAAGCATACTTATTTCATATTTGTAATGATTGGAGTTTTATGATCGATTTTTCAATTAGTTCATATACTAAATTTTTGAATTTTGTGGACCTGTGTTAAATAGTATGATAATTGTTTTAATAATTTCAGAGCGTAACAATGCATTAATTTATTTAATTTAACATTCATGATGCCTCTTATTATTGAATTTAAGAAAATTTACATATTGTTTTAATTTAATAACTAAGAAATAGAAAATAATGATTATTTTTATTGTATTAACAAATCATTAAGAATATTTTATATCAACTTTATTTTGGTTTATTGATAATTCATATAACTTTTCAAATACATAAAAATAATTAGATGTTTTGTTATTTTCAGGTGCTGTATCTTGTATATCAATATCAGGGGATGGTGAAATACTAGTAACAGGTGGAGAGGATCTCAGAACAATAGCTTGGCGAATACAAGATGATTAAACTTCCCTATGCCATATATTCAGAAAACATAATACTTAACCTGATACTTTTGTAAATTGTACAGTAATAAATGATATTTATAACAATATTTTTTGTTCCACTTTTTTGACAATTCTTTCTGCTAACAGTTTAACTTTGTGTTGTTATTAGTCAATTAAAAATCTGTTTTTTATACTTTTTATTACATTTGTAAACAAATAAAAGAAAAAGCTTTATGGGAATTTTTATGACAATCTTTATAGTATCATAATTTAATTTGTAAGTTTCAGAAATCGTATTTTTTAAAATTTAAACAAATTATTAGCAAAATCCTAACCTTTTATTAAATTCTAAATCTATTTGGAAGGGTTAGGGAATAAAGAAATATCAAATTTTACATAAAAGCAGCTATCAATAAAACTGAAATAATTGATTTCCTCCATGAATCGAGTCGAGCTATGACTAAAAAGAATTATTACTGTTTTTTTCTAACGTCCAATGTTTGTATATTTTTCTAATGGATTTCACGCATTTTGTTATTTGCAATATATAGGATCTTTATCGGAAAACAAACACTTTTTATGTTTATGTATTTAGATTTAAAATGCATTTTTTAAATTTTAATTTACAAATATACATACTATAGTGTTCTGTTAAAAGATAAATGATCATGAATATGTATTATAAGAGTGATTATTCGAATGATGATCCAACTTTCCGTGAACTCAAACAAAAAAAATTATATGAATTTTTTAAATAGCAAAAGGCTTGTGCTTTAAAGAATTTATCAGTTTGCAACTGATTTTAGTTATTGTTTTTATTTTCTCTGGTTTCTGTTGATCTTATTTTCTTTGAAATGTCAAAACACATAATTCAATTTAAAATAAAGCATGCAGCACAGAGCAAATATGCTGTATTAGCATTCTTGAATGAGGTAATATTTTGTTACGAATATTAAAAAACTTATAAAATCAGGTACTGTGAAAATTTTCATACATCCACTAGAGTTCACAACTCAGTTTAGTAATATGTGTTACATTTAATTTCAAAATATACAGTGCTGAAATCTGTGTTTGTCAATGAGGCATAGCAATGGTGAACTAAAAAGGAAGTTGAAATGGGTCTCTTGATGGAGGAAAAAGCATTTTTAGTTCACATTGTTTCCACTCATATGGAAGTGGTCACGAAGGCAGATCGAGTTTGAAAAAGGAGGCAAAACAACCCTTAGAGAAATTTAATAATATGTCACACAGAAGTAACTCATTTATGCTGTTAATTATCATGAAATTCTGGTAGTGTTATGTATCAATGGTTAAAAAGAGAGAGTTCCACTGTAAAGATCCACCAAGAGCTTACCTGCATTACATGAGAAAATCTCTTTTTGCTGGACTCGGCAGCAGCCTTTATTTGAGTATATATTTGAGAATCTGTGTGAATATGAACACTGTCTACAGCAAGGTGATGGACAATTCGATTACTTACATAAATGCAAACCGTGGTAAATCAACTCGCTAATAGTGGTATGCATGTAAATGTCTTGCGAGGGAAAAATAGTTACAGATGACAATGTAATTTTGTTCATCTTTTCATTTCAGCACTGTATATTTCGCTACATACTGCGTATTGAAAATTACAGTTGCTGTATTATTCCTTACATACATTTGTTGTATGTTTAGAAGCAACAAGAATGTATAACAGTGATATTGTTGTATATTATTTGTCTCCTCATCTTAGCACATTGCATACGTACAAAAATGTTTTAATAGTCGGCTGACTATTGAATGCTTGTCCTACAACCATTCTAGAGCATTTGCCGGGAATCTGTTAGGTAAATTTAGATATATTGTACCTCCAGAATATTTGCTCTTCACACTTTAATCCAAAACCATCATAATGCAAGAAAAATACTTATAATAAAACCCAAGAACTGTGCCTTTTGTAAATTGGTTTCGTTATAGAGCACTCAAAGTAAGTATAGCACTGCATTGAGGATATCTGACTTGGCTAAAGTTGGCCAGAAGATCAGATCCTCAGCTGAAATCTATTATAATAAAAATGGAGCTCGAAATGCGTTGCTAAGCGCAAAACTGGAGAACGGCTCGATCGATTCGGCTAATTTTTTGTTTAATAGTTTCGTTAAGACACGAGGATGGTTCTTATGAAGAGAAAAAATGAAAAAACTGCGAGGAAAATAGTTAAAACGACACTTTTCTAACTTTCCCGCCAAAAATCTGCATTTCCTTCCCCCACGCCAACTGAGTGAGATAGCAGGAAGTAATAAATTATGATTTGTTTAGAAAGAAATGCGCCAAGTCAGTTGATTTTCATTCATAGATAACGGGATGTTTAAAAAAGAAACAAAATAGCTGCTTTTATTATTAGTCTGTATGAATAATTAATCTATGCCTGCTCAAAATAAAATTTCGGCACGGAAGAAAAAAAAGAATAACAAAGTGAAAATAGGGTTTGTAGAAACAAAATTAGTGAAGAAAAAAAAGGATAGAAAAAAGAAAAGAAAAGAAGGATGTGTGTGTATCAATATTATTTCCTCTGTGCGCGGCATTTTCCGAGCTTTTTTTAAACTTTCGCATCTCTTAAAAACCAATTGTCTTTATTGTTTAGTGTGTTTACATTTATGAAAATTTGAATCTCATTATTCTATGAAAATGTAGAATTTTAGACCTTTCCCTCCACCATTTAAGTAAAATATCAATTCCGGGACAATCATTGCTCGGATACAAAGAGAAAGATGAATAGCACAATGAACAGAACATCTGAAGAAAATAATACTAAATAATACTCTAAATGAATTATATGATTATCAAAATTTGTTTGGTTTAAAAATATTTTGATGAAAAACCTGTTATGAGACACAGCTAAATAAAATATTATATGAAAATTTTAGCGAGCATTAATACTGGCGAACCGACTGGTCGCCAAGGGCGGCTAGTTTGAAAATATATTTGCATTCATTTATTCCTCAGATCACAATTTATATGCTGCAGTTTTTTAAATAGATATAAAATTAAATATAAACACGCTATTATTCTTCCTGTCATTTTATTTACTCGCAATATACCTTGTCACAATACCTGTTTAAACAAATGACTTTAAAAAAGAAATAAACAACACAAAATAAAATAAAACAGCCTTTTTTTATTTAAAAAAATGAAGAAGACAAAAGAACATAACTAAATATTTCATTGTAACAACTGTAATGGAGAAAATTACATACTTTCAGTTTTGAATTAGTATAGCAAACTATTTTTGTTAAAAACATTTTTAATGCTGGTGTAAATAATTAATGAATTAATTCTTTTTAAATAAAAATGCATTTTTTTGCAAAATTTTAGTCCTTGGATCAAAGACTTATGCCATGAAAGTAATAAATTTATCATAACACAGTGTTTAATTGTATCAACCACCTTCCAATTTTAAAGCAAGTTAACTAGCTAAATGCCACTCGTAAACAATAACATATGGAAGAAAAATCAATAAATAACTACATCATTCAAACATGCACATTTACACATACATAAAATTTGATGCCAATGATACATACAAGAGGAAAATTATCACATCCTTTCTACCCCCTCCCCCAAAATTTAAATTATTTCAAACTTAAAAACTTTTCACATCAAATAACAATTGAGCCAGCCAAAGCTTCTAAAGAAAATGAGTAAAATAAAATAATCATTTTGCTCCAAAGTTGAATCATAAGCCAAAAGACATGTTTTTAATAAACAGCCAAAATAAACCTGTTAGTAGCTTCAAAACAAAACAAGATTTTTTGAATAATTATTTAAAAATATCCATATTATGATTATTAGTTTAGAAATAACATTATTATCATTTAGAAAAAGTATAATAATTGGGGAAGGAGTAAAGTTATTAAGCAAAATAAAAAGTATTACATAAATTCAAAATAAAATTGTTAATAATATAATAATAATACAAGAAAAACATTTTTTAAAAATAACTTAGTATAATAGTAGTCTTTAATACATAAGTCAAATTAAATATTCTTATCATAAAACTTTTAATAATGAAGTATAAGTACTTCAAAAAGACAATTCAATCTTTTCTCTTTTTCTCAAATAAGATTCCAAGAAAACACAATATCACTTATATTTTCTGAATAAAGATGGATACTTCTGTTTGATTGTTGCTGTTAACTGAAACATTTTTTTTAAAAAAACAAACTCTCAATTATTAAGCTTGATAGCAAAAATCAATTTTTTTCAGACATAACTTGTATATAATCTTATAACTTATATTACTGTATTTCTATATCAACATTGCATAATTATGAAGAATTTAATATGAATGTATGAAGCTTCAACCATTACTTATTCTTGATCATTTAAAGATAATAATTCAACAATAAAAAACTTATAAGATTAAATAACAAAACACCGGAACTTCACAACAACTTCTTAATTGAAATAATATTTTTGCTTCAATCAAGATTTCTGACATTTCATTGATCTGAAGAAGAAATACTCTAATGTAATATCACAACTTTCAAAATGCCATGTTTTGGCAAATTGTATGAAATGTCACGGTAAAAACAGCAAATGAATATATCAGATGTAACAAGAAGCTAGCGAAACTCGTATATTTGTAAGCTATGTTCAGGGACATGAGTCAGAGTCAATGACTGGTACCTATCAAACAAAATAATATTAGTAAGCAAATCTATAAAGTGTAAACAAAATTTAAATGTAAAAATGCATACCAATATTAAAAGTACTTTTTAAAAAATAAAAATCTATAAAACATTCAAATGGCTTAAAATTTGTAGAGTTTAATTTATGAAAACATTAAATCTAGAGTATATATATGTACACATGATTGAATTTTTGAAATTTAATAGTGTAAAAATATTTTGAAAGATAAAACTCGAGTCAGAGGTGATTGTTACTCTATATAAGTTCTGAAAGCTAGAAAGAAGTAAATTTGATCTAATTTTGAATAATCCAAAATGTTAATACAATGCACATACAGTTGAGATTACTTTAAATTTAGAATTTTTTTTAAAAATTAATGAATATTTCAGTTATGAATATTGTTGTTAATAATTTTGTGATCACATTTTCAAACTATTTCATACCACAAAAGAAAACTTCAATCTTAAAAAAATAATTATTCATTAATTTTTTTTCAAAATATTACTCAGTATTTTATTTTAACTGAAAAAATATATTGAAATAAGGTTATTTTTTGAAAAAAATTAATTAATTCTAGAAATTGCTGCATTTATTGTGCTAGTAAATGAAAGATGTGGATTTTTATTTAACCTTTTCATTCTAATTTAAAATACTTATTAAAATATTCACATAAAAAGGTATTAAAAATGAAACAAAACCAGAAAGTTAAAAGTTGGAAGCAGGGAATTTTAGTAAGACATAATGTATGAAAGTATAAATGAATTTTCATAAAATCTTGATCTAAGTAATTTCATTAAAAGAATAAATAAATTCTGACCCCTAAAATTTCACATGCATTTTTTTTAAAATTATGATCTGAAGAGTATACAGACTATCTACTCTTAAAGATATTTATCATTTATCACAATATTATAAAAATAATTAAATAGATTCTCAAAAATAAGTGAATGAAGAAAAGTAACTAATAGTTAATTAACTACTCTAAAAGTTTTATCAAGCTTAGACTAATTGATTTTTAAAAAAAGATTTGGGTGTTAATTTTTCAGAAGAATATTGCAGAATCCTTTTTTTTCCCTTCAATTTCAGCTAAGACAATTCAACAACTGTTTGGTAGCTTTTGATTTCTTTAACTTAATAAAAAATGATATATTTAACAAATTATTCACCTATTTCTTCATAGCAATGAAAATTGTTTCTCCACTATGTAAGCAGAATTCAAACAATTAACTTGATGAAAATATTTCTTTAGAAGGCATTTTTTATTAATTATTATTATGTAATTATTTCATTTAATGTATATCTCTTTAAGAAATGATCCACTCTTTTTAGTGGTAAATGGAATTTGCCAAGATTCCTGATATGCTCAATAAATATTTATAATAATAAATATTCTTAAACTAAAAAATTCATTAAAAATGAAATATCCAGGAAGATGATTCACAAAATTTCTGAAAATAAATCTTCCAAATTAAATTAAATTAAGGATATATTTATACTAGATATAAATATATTAAGGTCTTGCAAAAAGTTTTTTGAGCATTTGTCAAATGGCAGCCATCTTGGATAGTAGAAGGGCAAAGTTTTGGTAATTAGATTCAGTCCTATTTAATATGGCTTATATATACTTCAGAGGGTTCAAATAAACACTTTGGAGTGATTTTTTTAAAAAAAAAAAACACTAATTAATTAAAAACTTATTGATTGAATTTTTTATAATAATATGAAGCATTCAAAATAATAAACAACTATAACATAAAAAATATTATAGCATAGAAGTGTTATTTATATCAATGTTATACTTTTAATATATATTTAGATATTTAATGGTACTGACAAATTAGTTAATATAAACTCCAAAATATGGTTTATTTATTCATATATTTTTCTTTTAATAATAATTTGATAGTAAAAAACTAAAGAAAATAAATAACTTTTATAACAAGCATTTATATTTAACATCAGGATAAAATAGCATACTATATATATGTATTTGTGTGCACGTGTGTAAACAATTCTTGAAGTAGAATCGTGGCTGAAGACTGGGAAGACACTTTAACATTTTAACTTCATTCTAATTCCATCCCAGGAAAAGCACAAGCAGCAAAGATAAAACATGAGAGAGAAAGAGAGAAATTTTCCCTTAATGCTTTTATACTATGAGAGTTTGATAGAGATTTCTTAACACATGCCAAATTAAGCAAAAAAACATCTTTTAAAAAGAATTTGTTTAGGCCAGAAAATTTTTATTCCTTCTCTCAGAGAAGCATGTGAACCATGATGAAAGCATCTTTACAGAGCTTTCTGTTGCATTAATTAAACAGAAAAAAGTGGAATGGAATCAGGAAATAAGAAAATATTTTAGAATTAAGTTAATATGTACTGAATTCAGTTAAAAACTAGGAAATTAATTAAGTTTAAATTATATTTTAAAATATTGTTATATATATACAACATACACATTTAAAACAATAAAAAATATAGTAAATTATAAATTAAATGATCTTTAATGTACAATAAAAAATATAAAATGTTAGTAAAGATTACCATTCTGAGCTTCTATGATAATAATAGCCTTCAATAGTTGATGTAGATTTTTGAAAACAAATGTAGTAAAAGCCAGCAAATGAGGCACCATTTATATCTTTTATTGTATGATCAGGAACTAAAAAATGCTCCTAAATTTCAAACGAGAGGGGTAAAAATGGCCTTTTAATAAAGCTATCACTAAAATTATGATACATTTTATACAAACTCAATAATACATGTAAGTAACAAAATTACACCATTTTTTTTAACAGTAGGGTGCTATTGAAAACCAGAGACCAAATGAGCAAAAAGCATCAAAATGAATAATATGAATTTTAACATTTTGATATCCAGAAGTCTAATTTTGTTTGGCACCAGTAGGGATGGTTCTGATAGTTTTAGTAATTATTAGATCAGAACGTTTTCAAAAGATGCCAAGTAGCATCACTGAATGGTATAAAGTAAGTAGTTTAAAGTAAGCAGTGCTATTTTATGACATTTTTATTATTTAAATATAATGAATACCATAACAAACAAGGCAGATTATATAATACAATGGATTGCAAATTATGACTGTACTAAATAAAGTGCTGCTAGAAATATTAAATGTCAGAATGTATATTAACAGTTTAAAATCCAAAGTTAAAGCATAAAGATATTTCAACTAGAAATTGATAGTTTTTTTTTTTTTAGAATTTATACTTTTATAGAAATTTAAACTTTTACAGTTTTTTATATAAATAATGTATTTTGAAAATATTATTTTAATTAAAATAATTTTTTAAATAGAAATTTACACTTTTATAGTTTTTTTTTATATAGAATAATATTTCTGAAATACATTATATAATTAAAATAAAAAGTCACAAAACTATAAATAATTTTAAAACCACAATACAGTTTTAAGTTAAGCAGCAAGTTTTCAATTGAACAGATAGATATAAAAAATTACTTGAAACAAATAGACATAAGACTTAATGTATTAGATAGAAAATACTATTTATTAACTTACCTTCCATCGCATAAATACAAAATCTGTGTTTTTCAATTCATCATAATCAAAGTTGTCT
This sequence comes from Argiope argentata, assembly GCA_026289955.1. Classification (NCBI taxonomy): domain Eukaryota; kingdom Metazoa; phylum Arthropoda; class Arachnida; order Araneae; family Araneidae; genus Argiope; species Argiope argentata. The sequence continues at coordinate 83,557 of JAOUZG010050521.1, read as the reverse complement.
GAATTAAAACATTTGGCATATTGGTAAAATGAATGAAATTTATTCTGAAAAAAAAAGAAAGAAAAAAGCAGGTATATGCAATTATTTAAAGGCAGACAATTCGTACTATAACATATGGGTTCTGATTTTCTGTAAAATATATATCTTCATTATTTATAACTATCAAATCTAAAATGCAAATTTAAAGTAAGAAAAGTGAACATTTCCAATAATGTAGTTGATTTTATTTATTACTAAGTAAGAAATAAAATATTGAGTAAACTAAAGCCTTTCCACAAATAGACTAGAAAATTTTACAAAAGATAAGATAGGTGTTAATTTTATTTGTATATATGCAATAAAAATAGTTTGAAAATTATTTAACTTTGTGTTTAAATTATTTTCTACTTTCTAATCTTTAATTTATAATTATAAAAATAAAGAAATTTAGAAGGTAATCCCCTTTCCCAAATTCACTATCAGGTAGCAACTCAGCATGGAATCATGATTTAAGAAAATTAACATATAACATTATTACTTGAATGGTTATTAAGCTCTGAAAAATATTAAAACTGTTTATTATCATTTAGATTTACAGATTAAAAGCATACAGACATCCTTCTTTACAAACATGAAACAGGTTACATTAAACAAAATATTTAAGTATAAGGACAATTTACTACGAATTCAATTATATTTTATACAGCAAATCATGTGAAATCTCTGTAAAATGAAAAGTAATAAAAAGATAAGTTATCTATTAAAGTATGAAATTAATCAATTTACAATTTATAATTTAAGAAAAAAAATTATAAGGGCGATTTTTAAAAAAAAATGGAAGTAGGAAATGAATCTTACCCAATGTTTTTTATCAACTTCTTCATCAGCATCCCATTTTCTTGTTAAGAATGGATATTTTTTACCGATTATTTCACCATCAAAGAAAGTGGTAAGTGTTGGGTATTCTTCTGTTAAACCTTTGATTTTCAAATAACCACAAACATAAGCATTTTCTTCGTCTACATGCTTTACAGAAAAGAATATAAAGAATTAATACTAAATATATGCCATTTCATTCTCTCTGAAATACACAGTGAAAAATCCAAAAGATTTAACAATTTTAACCATTTTTTATAGAGAATATTCAATTATGGGTCATATTATGAAAGGAAAAAAGGAAACTCATGCAAGGTAACAAGCTTACATGTACTGTAAATTAGAAATTTTTTAGACTGTTTCTTTTCTTTAAAAAAATTCTATAATTTTTCTAAGTTAATGACTCATATCAATTTATTTAAACTAAAATTTAGTAATAGAATATTAATTTGTACATTTAGTTTCTATATAAGCAATAGTGAAAGACAATTATGGATTCATACAACATGATACTAAAAAATAAAAAGGAGAAAAAATATTTAAAAAAAATCACATCAATTACATTCTTAAAATTTTATTCAACTTGAAATGGCCTAATTCAATTTAAGGTTATTTCAAATACATTGTAGAATAGTACATAACTTACTATTTTAGATTTTATTACATGCTTAAATCACATTTCATTAAAAAAAATAGATATTAGGACAATTATTCGAAAATTAAATAAAACCACTTACCAGAAATGGTTTGAGTTTAAATTTATAATTCAAATGAAAGATTATAAAACTTTTCAGTTTTTCTATAACACCTTTTTTTTCTGCTGTAAAGTTAATCAAGAGCAAAGCTAATTGAACTTGTATTAGAGCGAATAAAACTGATTTTGGTATAGAATTGAAATGGAAACTCATATTTATATTTAAATTAGTATATTATATTTTATTTTTTAGGGTTCATTAAAAAATAAAAATAAATCAAGTAAAATTAAAAAAAGCATAATATTTCATAAATATAACACCTAATATAAAAGCAGATAAATATTTATTAGAATATAAATTAGAAGTTTGTAAATCATTAACAGCATGTTACAAAATAAATATGTTTTCAATGACAAAATAAAAGAGGAAACATAAGGGGAGGGGATGGAAAGGAATGCCTATGTAGATACAAATATAGGACTGAAGTAAATAAAGAATTTCAGACTTTCAAAAATATGCTGCTTTAATTTTTATTTATGTTAGAATATGATATTATCAAATTTCATATGCATAATGAGCATTTAAAACTCTTTCAAAACTGTTCTGAGAAGATAGAGTAAATCAAATGTTAAAAGTTAAATTTCAAATGTATGAACCATTATCAAAATATCAAGTGCACCTACTTCCCATAGAAACAATTCTGAAAACTTATAAATGGGACATATTGTTCTATATAATAATTGCAGAAGAAAAATATTAAACAAATAAATAAACCAATGTTTTAATTACCAGAGTAGTATCACATTCAAAATGGTGTTAGTGAAAACCTAAACTTGCAGTACCTACAGTCACAATCAGAAAAACCTATGCTTCAATAAAGGCTAAGAAAATAAGGTTATAAAATACATAAACTATACTGACTTTCAAATGGCAAACTGAAAAGAATACTCTAAGTTTATAAATGAAACACTTTAGCCAAGTAAAACATCCAGTGAAGTATCAGGTGAATGAACTACTCAAAACGTAAGTAAATTACTAAACTGAAATATGCTCAATGTACAAATCATAGTTAAAATTGTGGAAACATCGGTCTTACCGAGGGAAAAAGACATTCCCCCTCCTCTCCATCACAATGATAACTAGAAAACTCTTCATCACAACAAATAAATACTAGAAACCTCCATAACATAAATAAACGAATTATATAGCGTTATTAAAAATGTTCATGAAACATTAAGCTTAAGAAAAGGGACTGTCCAATTAAAAAAACAAACTCATTTACATTTCTAAAGTGCACAGGAATGATAAGTTGTAGCCTCTTCTTCTTCTTTTTTAAAAAAATATTTTATGTAATTTTAACAGCACAATGAATAAAATTCACGACTAACAAGAGTTTATCAATAGAACTAGTCCAGATGCAGTTCAGATAAAAGAAACACACCTGAGTGCAAACAATATTGTAAAAATATCACCATAATATCAATTAAATTAAATATTCAACTTTATGATTAGAAAAACACAATATTAGGCATAAAGGCTGAGAAGTGTTATTAAAATGTTCCCAATTAATTGTGATTTAATTGATAATAGAATATAAATATGATTTTATTGATAACACTGTTATGCAAAATTTATTCTTTTCTTTTTACTTCCTTTTTCCTCCACTATTCCACTGTTCTAAAATTATTATCTCTGTTTCAGATTTCTCAACAAAATTCTTTCTATTTAAATGTGACTTAATCAAGTAATTGTAAACATTAAATAATTTTTTTCCCATCATAGTTAGATGCAAAAGTGAAGAACTTTTGAATTCATGTGTTTCTCTCTCCACCACCCTCGGCTGTATTAAAATTGAAATCATACATTCAGCTACCAAGTATCCAATTCATAATGTTTCCAAATAATCCAATTCAATGTACAGGTTTATTTACAAACTTATAAAAAAATGAAGGCTTTTAATTAGCTGATGCTATTTTCTTCTTATTTAAATAATAGGAGTTTCAGAGTTAGAGTGGATGGAAGGTTTCCAAATGAGAGAATGATGAAGATGGAGTAGAGAAGGGATAATCCTGTTCCTACATAAATTACATCATGAGAATCAAGTGAATCTTCACACTTTGCCTTTTTGTAGATGATACATTTATTCTTGGCATGCACAGTAACCAGGAGACTTTGCAGGATGACCAGGCTGGGAAAGTGATTATTCTAATGTAGATAAAGGTTAAAAGAGACCTTTTTATAAAGAAGAAAATGATACTACCTCTTTTATTCCTTCAAAAAATTGAGTAGAGAGAGGAAACAAAATATCTGGGTGTCACATTAGACAATGAAGTTATAAAAATATTTAGAAAACATGGTGAAAAAATATAAGCAGGTTAAGTATCTCCACCAAAATTAAGTAAAATAAATAAATAAATAATAATAACCCAGAACTCTCAGTAAGGAACAAGCTGCTTTTATATGAGTTACTCTTTAGACCACTGATCAGCTACACCTCAAATGTTTAAAAGTAGCAGCACAGCTAGTTGTAATTTGCGAAAATTCATTACAATTCTGCCTCAGACAGCATATGAAATAAGTAAAATCACGCGGTTCATTCGAAATCAAAATACCTCAAAAAATTCTAAATTAATGAGTTCTAGGTTTATATCGGCATTTTTAAAGGATTAAATTTTATTTTAAGAAATTCACAATGTCAAGAGAAGGTAACCTCAGGTTATTGGTTTCAGATAATATTCCCAATATTTAATGCTTTACATAGTAACACATATAGATATCTATGTATCAACTGCTACTAAAAACAGAATGTCAGCAGATTTTTCAAAATCAGATAAAATGCAAGTAAATAAGGTTTAAGGAATAGCATATGATGAGTATATTAATAAAGATTTAGAAAATATTTTTTCTAGTATATGGTAACAAACTTGTAAATTTGCCTCCTAGCACGAACAGTGCCATTGTAAGAAAAACCATTTTACGATCAGCACTGTTCCGTGCTCAGCAGGGGCCGCGTTTGTGAAGTCAGGGGTTGGAGACTATTTTGCGACTTGGCGATAAATTTGGCAAAGGGAGGAGAGAGAGAGAGAGAGAGAAAAAAAAAAAAAAAAGATGGTACTAGAAAGTTCAAGACATGTCCCTTTCCATCCAATAGAAACTGAGATGTGCTTTGATTGGCCGAGAAGATTTTCGGTCGACTCCCCAGGTGCTATAAAAGGCTGCAAAAAAAAAAAAAAAAAAAAAAAAAAAAAAAAAGCGTGGGATATTTGAGCTTGGAGAGAAGATATGCAAAAGTTTGACACGTTTGTCAAAATGAAATGCGATGAATTTAAAGATCACGATGACGACTGTTGTGTTGAATTCTTGAGGGAAGTCGAGACCGTGACCACAAGAATAAACGATTCCAACCACGTAGTTCGTATCACTATGCAAGCTTATACCAAGAGGCTTTCGGAGAGGTTGCCCCTTTAACCTCTGGGTCGATTCCAATGCAAACAGGGTTGGACTGACTCCTGTATCCATTGGCATCGAGCTCGGAGCGCCAGTAACAGATCCATCCAAAGAGAGCCCATCTTCTTCATCCCCAAGCAAATGAACATCCGATTCCATTTCAGGGGACTCATTCGGAGATGATTGTTTCAGCTCTGCAATTATTTGACAGTCACCCGGTTCGTTCATTTCCTTATTGAACTTTAGTTCATCCTCCGGTTGGATAAGCCTCTTTTCGCTGACAACGGTCTCCATTCGATCTTTGGGTTTTTCCTCTTCTAATTTGCTCACGTCATCTCCTTCCTTTACTCCTGTGACATCTTGGATGTCTTCGATTTTGTTATCTTAATCTTCAGAAACTTCTTCCAAAGACAATTTTTTTTTCTTTACTCCGCTTCACCCGGGTTTCATATTTCTGTAAAGACTTTCATTTCTTGCAAAAGTTCATCCTGCCCTTGCTTCATCTCCTTCCTCATAGTAAGAAGCTGTTAGAACTTGACATTTTTTGATTCAGCCATTGCCTTAGTTTTTTTCCTTCAACCCACTTCTAACACCAAATGTTACGAATTACCAGGTTCTCTTGTCATAGCGATTGTGCCTTCACACAAAACACAATGTCATCACTGAAAGTGTGGAAGTCGCCCAATATCCGAACAAAAATATCAAAACACATCGTCCGGAAGCCTACATCAGCTATTGCATTGAAGTGGGACTGCCGAGGCGTCAATCCTTGAAGAGGGGAGCAATGTTAGAAACTAGTAAATTTGATTCCTAGCTCGAACAGCGCCATCGTAAGAAAGACCGCTTTACGATCAGCACTGTTGCGTACCGAGTGGCTGCCACAGTTGTGACGTCAGGGATTGGTGACCATTTGGCAACAAAATGGATAGCACTAGAAAGTTCAAGAATTTTCCCGATCCGTCCAATAGAAACCAAGATGCGCCCTGATTAGACTGGAATATTTCGGCCCAGCCTATCAGGAGTCATAAAAGGCTGGCAGAACATTAAATAAACGGTTTGAGCCCTTAAATTATGTTCCGGATCCCTCCCCCTGAAGTTACCTCTACTGAACCCATTTTCAAAATCCCACCCGCAATGTTACTAACTTTACAAAAGACTTTACTAAACTTTATTAAAGACTACAATAAAATCTTTGAACTACTTAACGAAAAATTCGGTATTTATAATAATGTCCTAAATAATAACTTTATCAAAGTATACTCAGGCACCATAGAAACTCATAAAGCCGTCCACAAATTCTGCCAAGAAAACGAATTCGAATGATATGTAATTCTCTCCAAGGCCCAAAGACCTGTTAAAATATTTATAAAGGGACTCCCAATAGATTACATGAGTGAAACTCTAGAAATACAACTAAAAAATCAAGGCTTCTCTGTAAATAAAATTACCCGTCTTTCCCAATTCAAAACAAGGAGACCCCCTCCCTATCCTATTAGTTGAAGTAAATAAAAATGATATAGTTGATGAAATATACAAACTCACATTTATTGAATTCCTTAAGGTAACCATTGAAAGCTACAGAGGCCTTAATACCATTTCGGAGTGCTATAATTGTAATCTATTTGGCCACGTTTCAAGTAACTGCTCACCAAAACCTAGATGCCTTAAGTACAATAATGAACACCAGATCTGAAACTGCCCCCAGAAAGAAATGATTAATAACCCAAAGTGCATTAATTGTGAGCAACTCGGTCATACAGCAGATACAGAAGCATATCGCGGCTGCCCTATATACCCTAAAATTCAATCTCCGCAAAATAATAAATTAAATTATTTTAAATTCAATTTTGTAAAGCCCAACGCATCACATTCCAACATTCTAAAAACAAATCTTCCCCAGCAATCTCCAACTTCTAATTAATCACCCCCTACATCAAATAATCCTGGCAGCTCTGACTCTGATATTGCAGACGTCTTCGCGTAAATGAAATCAAAGCTCTCTTCAAAGTTTTCTCCAATCTCAAGAAAGCCATCCATGAAATGAAGTCAGCGACTGATCCCATGAAAAAACTTTTTATTCTGTTTAAATCCTTATCGCAAACCTCAAATCCATACAAAAATTCATAGAAGATTAATGGAGTACCTGCCCGTTGCCGAGCTACCTCCAAGCATGAATAGTTGCTGGATAAGACATTGCAGCGTAAAATGTCTTGAACTGTTGCGAGACATGATAGTGAGGGAAAGTCGTCTGATGAAATGACGAAGACAAGACATGAACAAGTCGACGAAGACAAGACAGTGGGTGAAGGAGAGGAGGAAGGCTATCGCGGCCAATCAGGAACCAGTAGGGGCGGTGGCTGGGGAGAGTTGTTGTTTGGATCTTGGGTGATGATGATGATGCAAAACTGGGTGGGAGAAGTGGATTAGCAGTTGTTTTCGCTGGGCGAATCAGGAACGAGTTACTTGCCGGCTGAGAAAGAAGGCACTTAGTCAATAAGCGCATTGAGGATGATGAGTTTTTTCTCTTCTTTATTTTGGGTTTTCTTCGCAAGTTTGGCAGCTTCAAGTAATTTCGGGAATTCTTGGAGGATTTCTCTGAGTTCTCTTAATATTGTTAAGGTTTCCAGGATGCTGGGAAGATCATCGTTATTGTCTAAAGTGGGTGCGGGTTCAGGTTTCTTGGGCTGTGAGTAGGGTCTTTCCGGTTGGTTGAAGTTACTTCTTTGGGCGATTTCAGCATAAGTTGGCCTTCCGTGTCTGTAGTTGAGTTTGGAAAATTTTTTACAGCCTTTCCAAGCTGCAGTGTGCCCGGTCTCTTGGCAATTTACACAGATGGGGTTTTGAATTTTTTCTTTGTTAACACAATCTCTCGTGCTATGGGCTCCTCCGCACTTGATACATTTAGGGGTTAATCTGCAGTTTCTCGCTGCATGATGAAAACCAGCACAGTTGTAACACATCGTAGCCGTATTTTTCTTTCTGTAGCTTTCAATTTGGATACTGAGGTGTAGAAGTTGTTTTTCATTATAGATATTCATTGATTTTCGAGACTTCTTGACTTCAACAAGAAAAATAGGGTAGAGACATTTCATTCTGTAGTTTTTGAGTTGTGAGACCCTGATGACATCATAATGGAGACTTTTTAATTCCCTTACAATTTCTTCTTTGTCAGTGTCCGCAGGAAGACCTTTAATAACAACTTTGATTGGAGTGTCTTCGAATTTTTCTGAGAGGACAAATTCTTCATTTTTCTCGGTGAGGAGGTGGATAATTTTATTTCTCTCTTCTTCGGAAACTGGCTGTATTGCAATCATGTTCCTGATGAGTCTATTTGTAGTTTGGGGGAAATTTCGATTTATTTCTTGTAGAATCAGGTTATAGTTATTTTTCAGTTTGAGGTTAATTGGTGCAGGACGGGTGTTTGTCACATCATTCTCTTCGCAATGATCATTAAGAGTTTCAAATTTATTTGATAATTTGATGTCCGAGTTATCTTGCGTGATTTTTTGCTTCTTGGCTGTCTTTTTGGGGCTAACTAGTCTGAATCCTTCAGAATTTTTATCAGTGGGTGCTGGAGAAGCAGCATCAACTTCCATAAACTGCCCGGCACAGCCTTTAATAGTCATTCCTCAACCAAGATGTCAGCCAATAGCAAAGCAGCCTTCTTCTTCACCACGCCCTTACCCCTAGTGAGTATCACTCCGAATAGCTCCAGCTCAAGCCATTCAACCGTGTGCAGCGCCTCTTTCAACATCTACAAAGCTCGTGGATAAGCCTCTGCCGGGGCTAAGCGCCTCGTAAAATCTACTCTTAAGCTGAAGATGATTTGCGTCCAGTACTAACTTATGTTTGCCAGTGTGGGGGAACGTTGCTAAAAGTAACTTTAAAATCATAGACCAACAACAAAATAATTTAATTAAAAATATTTGTAAAGCCCCAAGATTTTTCTTCAACTCAGAAATTTAAAAAGCAATCGAATTTCCTCCACTTAAAAAACTCATAGCTAAACTAGCAACTAGGTTCTTTAATAATTTTAAAAAACATAGAAAATGGAATAATCAATAATATCCCCAAATGCGATCCGGATCCCAAAATTAGGAGACTCAGAAACGTACTTATCTAATGCCTTAAACCTTTCGTGGATCAGCTGTCACCCTTCTTCTTCCCTGTGAAATTATGGTAAATAAACAACGCTCATGACGCCACCTATCGCTATTAAAATCACAAGCAAACTCCCAAGCAAGTCAGGATCATTGTTAAAAAGCCCCATTTGCTTTCGGCAGCAAACCCTCGCACCTACACCCATGTTATAGCCAATAGGACTCCTCATTTTTAAAGCTCACTCTATATCGACGAATCATAGACCTAGCTACAATCGTACCTTTAAGAACTAAAACAAGTTCATTTTGAACATAACCAGCTCATGTTAATCTACAAAAAGCAATAGAAGTAAACAATCACAACATTAAGGAGATTGTCCTTTCCTCTAAAGGACAGGATGCTCCGACAAATTTTCCATTGAAGCTGAAGCTGATTTGATTTGAATACAGCTGGAGTAAAAGATAAGTAATGAGTCTTCGCGAAGATAGCGTAGCAACAGCGAAGTGCTAGCGTTGTGTTTAGTTCAAGCGAGTGTTGAACTGCTGTGTGCCAAGTCAGGTTGTCTACTGTGGAAGCAGCGACAGAAAGTGTGTGGTAGTGAATCGGCAGCTAAAACGAGGAGACAATGGTAAGTTCTGCCTTCTGGAGAGACCATAGAGCGAAGCTACAAGGAACCCTCTATCCTCGAGGATTCTGTTTGTGCTTTAAGAGCTGTGGACGATAACTACTTGTTGGCTACTGTCTATTGTAGTGTGCTGTCCTGTGTTCGTCTCGGCTGTACATATTTGTCGTCTGTGTGCTATTGTCTTCGTGTGTAAATAAACATCATTGTTGCTCTTTTACTGAGGTCCATTGATTGCATGTCTTTACACCGTACGAATCACTACGAACGAACCCGGTAATTTTCCTAGCAATACACATGATCGAACGTTACTTAATGCACAGTTTGCAGAATAAGTAATTCGCAAAATAAGGCGAAAAAAAATTAGAATCTGTGATAGAATTAATAATGAGGAGAAACCAGAAAGTCACAAGCTGGATTGATCTGAATCACTGATTAAGGGGAATCTGCTGAAGACTTGTTTAAAGGGAACTTTTGTACTTATATGAAAAAAAGTTTTTCTCAAATAGTATCGTTGAATGCGATTCTGATGGTTTTGAGTAAGTGCTTGTGGAACCACAAAGGATAAAATTTTGTCACTGGAAAAGATTATAAGGATAGAGCAACAACAATGAATTGTTTGAATAAATCAGAATAACCAAAGGACTTATTTATCTATACTCTGTGTTACAACAACAACAAAAAACCCACTGAGGACATTTGGTCAAAAGAAGAAGAAACAATACGTTCAATAGAGCAATAACCTTACAACGAAACAAGGAGGATGCTGAATTCAATGAAAATTATATCTTACACTGAGAAGCATCGTCAAGGCAGTAGATGTGTGTACTACAAATTAATTCCATTATATATTATGAGACATTTTTGTCAAATGTTGACAACTTGCCAAAAAATAATTTTCTTTATATACTTTATTTTTTATATATATATAAAAAAAGCAAACACATGCATATAAATAAATAACTTAAAAAAACATTAGATCATTGCAATTATTTTTAAAGAATGGAACACAGTGTTCTATTTTATTAGATTTCTATAGGGGGGGGGGGAATGGTTTCCCTTAACAAATGCTTTATATTATGAATATGACCAAGGAACAATAAGATTTAACTCAGGCTCCACTGCATATCAAATATCTATATTATGGTAAGGAGATAGTTTTCTGATCTGTATTCATACATATATTAATTAAAAATAAATTTCCTATGATAATGAATCAAATATTCAAAAATGTGTATTTACATTGTTGAGCTTCATATTGTGGTAATTTTTCCAGAAATAGAAATTACCTGAATTCTAAGCACCATAAAATACAAAAAAAAGCAAAGAAATTTGGTAATTAGAAAAAGAAAAGCTAATTGATACATTATGGAAATATGATTTTCTGCCTGGAGCAATAAAATATATAAAACTGCAAAAGTGATCAAATAAAACCAATTTTAATAAGTTTAATTTAATAAGATATATGATATATCAACTGTGCATATTAAAAACCCCTTAACTGGTTTGCCCATATGCCGTACATGCATTGACTTATCAAATTTTGATAGTTGTAAACAAAAAAATAAATCATTCATAACAATTATAATTCAATAATAAAATGATTTGGAATATGTAGATAAGCCAAGTATTCCATGGATTTCCTATTAAACCAAAATAAGAAAATATTCCCAAAATAGAAGGTGTCATCTTATTAGATAGTAACGAAAATAAACTGGATTACTGGTTAAACATAATACGGATAAAAATAAAAAATACATGAAAAAAAATTTAAGTCCAGTATAAATCACGTAAGTGATGGATATCATAAAACAGAGAAACAGCTTTGATACGTTGGAAAGAAAATTTTTATCAAATGCAACAAATATTGCTAAATGTTTTCGAAAAGACATTTTATCTCCGTAAGGGAGCAATAGAAACTTTTAAATACAGAAGTTAACATTCCCTAGAACAAAGTAATAATAGATATGTCGAATTTCATTCAAATCAATCAAGTTCTGTGAAAATGTAGAAAGTTTAATTTTATATATAATTTTATCTGCCAAGCTTAAAAATTGTGAAATTTTTTCTCTAGCTAAACAACAGGGTTCAGTTTATTTACAATAATGTAAAAAGGTTTATGAGATGAATTTGATAATCTGTAAAAGGATAAATGTTTTTAGCTGCATTTAAAAGAGAAATTGTTAAAAATTACCAGAGGCAGCACTTGTTATTTCTATAAATTATATATCCTAAGTCAATGACAAATTTAATTTCATACAAAACAATGTATACTTTTTGAAAAATTATTTTTTTCACTTCCAAGATTGTTTATTATTTTTAGTTTGTTATATTGGATGGAAGATTTACAGAAAATAGTTGAGTATTGATGCTGCAAGAATTTACTGCAATCATCATAAGAAAATATTTTAAGGATTTTCTTTTCAGTACTTTTCTATTAGCTGGTAGGCAGCGAAAATTCAACAGTTATTGTAAAATTCAGCTAAATTTCTTACCCACCTGGCTGGAAAAGTAACGTATTTTCATGTTGATCTTTCAAATAAAAAATAGATTGGAAAAAAAAAAAAAAGATTGGAACAGATTTTACACAAAAACATGAAATGAATAGAAAAATTTGCTATCTTTGGATAGAATTAGCAAATTAATCTATTGTAGTTAATTTATGCTAATTTATTTTATAGTGACTTCCTTAGAAAATATTCTACCTATTTTACATTTACCCTCATGATTTTAGGTTCAGAAATCACAGAATTTTTTTCAAAAAATTATATTTCAGCTTATACCCAAGTTTAGAATTCCGGGTAGATTTCTGAATGAAAAATAGCATCAATTATATTCATAAACATATGACAAAGAGTTTGATTACAAAATGACTATTAGAATTCCCATACAGTAACTAAAAAGACAGCTTCTAACTGATAAATTTTATAAAAATACTGAATTATGAAGAATAACCCCTTTGCATGTACTCCTGCTTTCAGAAGAGAGTTTCCTTCATATCTTTACAGTTGCTTTAATACAATTTTTTTATATGCTTAAATCAATTTAAATTTTTGAAATCAATTTTAAGTTGAAAATTTGAATTAAAAAAAGATCAAAATGAAATCTGCTATGCATATTTTGACGTATTATGACAGAACATAATTTTTTGAATGGCCAAGAACCATATGCTCGTGCAAGTTTAATTCCTTTTAATTGTTTCAATGAATTAGTAACTTTAGTATTGTAAATGATCAAAGAAAACTTTGGTATTTATTGTTTAGCAAAATATCACATTTCCTATTTATTTCATTTCATATAGTCATGTGTTCAAAATGACATCTTTCTAGGTTTTATTTGCTGTAGTCATTAATTTATTTTTTTAAATCAGATCTTTTGTCAATACAATGGCAACACATTATTGAAAGCTGATTTTTTGAGATACCTGTGAAGATAATAAAATTTTTATTTTTCGACTACAGATTTTTGTTGACATCGAAAACTTCATCCCAAAAACAGCATCATGTTCTGATAAGATAAAAAAAAAGAATTTACCTAAAAATAGCATTTACATACTCTTGAGAAATATATAATACACTAATATATTTACAAATTAATAACAAAAAATATTTAAAAAAAAGAATAATTAATCACTATTGCGACAGCTATTTCAAATATTACATTTTATTAATTATCATATATAATTACAACAAAACAATCCCTATTTTCATTTGAAATTTAATGACATGCTTGACCAGAAAATGTATATAAATTTTATCAAGCGTTATATTTCTAAAGTTATATAGCTCACTTAAAGATTTATATAATTTTCATAAATGAAATATAATTTTTAATTATAACATCCGAATATCAACTCGGTGAAGTTTGAAATTAAGCCATGCATTTAATTAAACAGTACATGATAATTATTTTGTTTCATAAAATGTTATCGGTAAAATAAATACATGCTAATTATGTTTTTCTTTTACATGGATTAGTGATAAGTGCGTTCATAGTAACAATAGAGAGAAAAGAACGTACTTGGAGAACCACTTCTACATCATAACAATTTCCTTTACTTTTCTGATGACCCTGAAATTTTGAACCGTTATATAAAAGTGAAGTTGCTATACCAGGTTGACAAGAGTTCGCAGGAGGTGGAGGGACTATCTTAGTTCTTCCAGGCATTTCGAACTTCTTAGGTTGAAATACAAAACCAAAAACAAATAGTAAGCTACGTGAATTGATGAGTAAAGATGAGATGAGTGTGCATTGCAAAGCATTAATAAAAACTGATATTTGCTGAGAACTGGAAATAAACGGTGAAAGTATTTTAGAACTAAAGTAAGTTTATTGATTATTTAGAGTTATGACCTTTCTTTCTAATAATTAAGGCTAAAATTCAGATTTAAATCATGAACTGTTTCCCTTCTACCTTTTTTTTTTTTGCTTCTTTCAGTCACTTGATCAAATTATTCCTAAGTGAAGTGAAGAGAGTTTTTATTTGTAATCAAAAAGTGAATGTTCGTATTTTGGATCGACGATGATATCTAATATTTGAACAGTCTTTTTACTGAATTTTCGAACGAAATACATTATCTGATAATATAGTGAATGTTCTTTAAGTATTTGTGTGGAAAGGATATTTGAAAACAGAGGTAAATTGCTTATGTTCTTAATTAAAATAGCAATATGGTCTCTCCATCTGTGATGTTTAATATAGAATTCTTATAAATATCAGTTTAAAATTATTTATGCTTATGAAACTAATTTATGTGACGAATTTTATATTGATTTTGATTCTGTTTTCAAAATTTTATTTAAAGACTGTTTTTTTTTTTTTGAATTAATATGTTTTTTTGTACGTGATTCATGTGACAAAGTGCGTCAAATCGTAACTATGTTGTTGGGAGTGGCAATTTGTTTGCAGTTTTTCGAAAAATGCTAATTAGTTTTCTTTTTAATCAAATCCTTTAAGACATTTGACAAATAAATTGTATTAGCATAATCTTAAAGCAGACCTTAGACTCATTATTAGAAAGTTCCACGACTTGATTTTTAATTTTTTGCTGCCACTTCCAAATTTGACAAATTATTTATTGCTTTCAGAGGTTTTTAGAATTGTTCTTATTTAATTACTTTAGTGAACTTAGTTAAAATTTTTATATTGAAAGCGCAAAACTATATTTTTAAAAATTCATTTATTATCATCTTTGTAATTTTCAGTTAGTGCTGTCGTGTATAGTCGAATTTGCATATTTGAGTTGATATCGAGTAAGTATTTGCGTTTTTAAAAGTTTTTTGGAAAAATTAATGTTTTTAATTTTTTAAAATTTTAACATGGTATGTCAATTAATATAAGTGTATTGGAGTATTTGCATTCATTGCTATCTGCAATCCATTTTGCTTTAAGTATGCAGTCTCAAATTTTTTATATCTTATAATTGGAATTATTTGGAATTTTTATGTATTCAGGTATTATATGTATTGATCTATTTAAAAGTAAAGAGGAGTGTTGTGATGATTCTCTTAAATTTTCACTAGCCCCTTATTTAGCTTCTAATTGAATGGATTGTGTTGTGTGAATGAGATATAAAAATGTAAGCAAAATCTTTTAGGATTTTTTTTATTCTGGTTGTAAGCGTTAGAAAAAAATTATCACAAAATTACCCCCTTACTGCAAAATTATCACAAATTACCATTGAAAAAACAAACTGGAAACATTTTCAGATTATGCTAAAGTTACAAGGCTTCATTACTCATAAGATGCCAAATTTTTTGGTGAAAATTTGCAATTTTTTTAGTGATTTATGACTGGAGCTGTAAAAATAAACAAGTACTACTGATTTTTTTTTTTTAATGCACATGTCAACACTTGTAAAGTGTCTGAAAATTTTATCAGTCTATTCAGTTTGTTAAATAAGTCAGTAACTTGAGAAATGAAAGTATTTATAATAAAGTTTTGAGTTTAAATATATCTTGCTGCCTTCTAAAAACATGAAACATTGATTTTCAAATCTTGTGATTTGCTGCATTTTTTATTGTCAACCAATGCAAAAATGCCTTTCATCTTTCAAAATATTGATGACCTTGATACCAAAACTTCTATGTTTAATACCTTCTTGGATTTTGCTATTCATGTGTGAACTTTAAATTTTATAATGTATCTTGTGAGGTAAAGAAAAAATTTCCAATTGTAAGAAAATTGAAAATTTTGATTCTTGTTGGTTGTAACAGCAACCAAAAAGTACTAAGAAAATTTTTTATCAATGGTTTCAATTGGCAGCATGTGATTTGCACATTATTTGATTGATATTTTTACTCATATTTCTTATATGTATATTTATGAACTTGAATATATTTTTATAATTTGGTGAAAAATTTTCTGTGTGCTTAAAATTGTTAGCATTTTTAAACATAAAAATTATTTAATTACATTTTCTTTTTATCTAGTGATAAAAACAAAATTATGATGATAAAAGTCTGTCAGCATTTTCTGCTATTGATAAGTTTTCTGAACTATTACAGAATTTGTAATTATATTTTTTTTACATATATAATTGCATTGATATTTGTGTCAGGAAATGGTACAATCTAGAGAGAAAGAGAGAGAGAAATGTTGGATAAATGAATTCCAGTCAATATCTCATAAGTCAGTTCTTGTTACTTAATGTTCATTTTTTCTTATTAAGAGAGTTCATGTTACTTATCATGCTCAGTTCTGGTTGTTAAGAGAGTTAATGTCACTTGTTATGTTCAGCTCTTGTTACTTAAAAGAGAGTGTTGGCATTTTTATTAAGTGATGTGGTTTGATTCTATCTCTAAATAAACATTAATTATTTTTAAAATTTGTTTTATCATATTAGAATATTTTTGTTAAAATAGGAATAGTTTTTTTTTGTCAAAGATTCTTTTCAAATTTGTTGATTTAGATCTATTAATATTATTTTATTGTGATTTTAAATCTTAATAAAATGGTATGAATACAATTAAAATAGTGTTAACAAAGTTTTATTTTTAATTTTAATTAATAAAATCTTGAAAAATATGATCAGATTAAGTTATTTTTTTGAAATATAACATACTAGTAATTATTTTTTAATGATTAATTTTTCTGTAATTTTTGATTAACACAGTGAAAAAAATTGCTACTTCTAAATTTTTTTTGGTAATGCTATACTTTTCATCAGTTTGACATGTAAAAATTATGCATCAATTGATATTAAACTAGAAGTATTTTAATTGCAAGAAATGTTAAAATAATGACAAATTTTTATTGTTAATTGTATAAAACTTGAATGAATGTTTTGAAGTCCCAGTTTGCATTATTCTTTTTATTTTATTTTATTATATCAAACCAAGAAGACATCTTTTATGTTCATTTGAAAGTGTTGGACAATTGCAGAAATAAATATAGATATTTAAAGAATTACTCCTAAAAATTAAATAAAAAAATGAATGAAGACTATACATTCTAATCATAAGAAATGTGTAGAAAAGATTTGAATACCAGTATGCTTGTACAAAAATGTTATTTGCACATAATATGTTTACCTATCTTGCTTAAAAAGCATATAATTTTTACAAATATTTTTCATCTTCTTTTTAAACATATTTAATTAATTTTCTGCTGTTATAAGGTGAACCACATATCATTAGCCGACAAATAAATTTTAATTTTAAAAAGTTTTTGCCTATTATAATTCAATTATTTTTAGTACTAATCCAAGATTATTAGCCTTGTGAACTAGTTAGCATTCAAGAAGAATGATAAAATAAGAACTATTTGAAATACGAAATGAACAATTTTAATTCTTTGTATATTGATAATTTTTTCTGATTAACTATTGATTTACAGTTAATATGAAAGAGCCATTTTTATTGAATAAATATTTAATACATTTAGTAAGTGAAAGATAGTTGTGTACCTTTATTTTATATTTTTCTGTAAATGTTATTACAATTGGTAATCACTTTTGCTTTTAATTTTGTTTAATTTTCTGATGCATCTACCACTTTTAGTCAAATTTTCCATGATACTGCTAATCTACACTTAGTTTAGACTTATAATAAAAATTATACAAAATAAACTGCATTAGGAAGAAGATCTCTTATGTTATCCATTAATGTATCATCTTATATGGTATACTATCATTTTTTTTCTTAATATATTTTTAATTTTTGCTGATATTTTTCTATTGTTTTTAGCAATGGCGGGTCTGTTGGCTACTTTAGGAGGTAACCCTTTAAACACTCCAGTTGGACAAAAAATAGGTAATATATATTTAACATTTACAAAATTTATATATAAAATATGCCAAGACAAGTTTTTACATGATTAACCATATAACTTTTCATTTTTTTTTTACTTTCAATTATTTTACTATGAATACACACACAATTTTTGGCTTTTCCTAAGTATTGTAAAAATACCCAAATAGATTTTACTTACTTGAAAATATGAAGATTATACATCCATTTAAAAATACTGTTAAAGCCTTTTCTACAATATCCTTTACATATGGCATAATATAGATGTAAATTTTGTTTCCTTAGGAATTAGCAAAGATACATCATGTCCATAAAATAATTTCATTTAATAAAATTATTGTAAAAATATGTATACAGTCGATGGGATGTTCTTGCGTGTTAAGGGCTTTAGCTATTAGATGTGTATATACATATGGTGATGGAAAAACAAGGTTGAAGTTTTTGAAAGGTAAATTCAAACAAAAGTTAAACTGATATGAATCAAGTGTTATAATTAATTGATGGACACAATTTTCTTTAAAATATGTATCAAAACATAATTTTATAACTTCTTACTTTGAGTAGGGATTGTGTATTTGATTATAATCTTTTTTTCAATTCCTACTATTAGCTCATACTCTCCTTATATGTATATATTTTGTTCACATTTTCAATTGTTAATAAAATACTTTTTATTCATCCAATCAAGTAAATTTTTTAAAACTTGTAGTAGATGACATTTGAGGTTAATACAGTTTCTTCAAATATTAATTCATTAATTTTTTATTAATTATTTAAAAACTAATTTTCTCTCCTTTATAGTAGTTGTAATTGTTAGGTGAGGATAACCTGGTTGGTAGCGCGTTTGAATCACATTCCTTGTGCTTTTAGTGTGAACCTGGTCATAAAGTTCTAGATGTCGAGAGTTATACCACTAAGGGTATTCAGTCAAAGGTGATTATTATTTGGGTTCTCAAGGCTCCATACCCTCAGAAGCTACTGTACCCCTCCTTCCGTTGTAAATCAGAACACGAGAATGGTAATTGTATTTATTTAATAAAAAGTAACTGAAATAAAAAAATTTCTAACTTCGTAAATTTCTCTTAATATCTAAAGTAGGAATTGGTTTAAAATAATTGTTATTATATTACTTGCTTTTCTACAAAATTTGTTATTCAATTAAAATGTCAACACTACAAGAGGGGGAAAAAAGTTTTTTTATGTCCTTATTTATGATGTTAATGTTGTTAGAACATTATTATAAAATAATGACATTGCATTAGGCAATCTTATAATCCAATCCATTTAATAATAAATACAGAGTTTTTTTTAATTTTTTGCTCTCTCCATTATTGATTAATTTAATTTTTAATTGTAAAAAGAATATGAAGTGGATTTTATTAATACAAAAAGGCTGAAACACCCATTTAAGCTATGATACCTGCCTGAATCTTCTTGGATATCAATGCCACCCCCATACCTTTTTGTTGTGATGGATTGAACATCCTTGGCATTCATTAGAAATAAGATGAATTAAAAGATCAGGAAATGTTTCTACACGTACTCAAAAGAATATCTACATATCTATTTATTTTATTGATTGCAGGGGACTTCTTTGTATATTTGCTTCATAAGAACCTGAGCTATCATTATGAATTTCATGGAGGGTTGGAAGAGTTTTCTTATCTTTTAAAATGAAACTAGTGTTCCAATATTTCAAGACAAAATGCTCTTAGTGATGAGGAAGTTAAAACTGGTTTTTATTTCAAAGTCAAGCATGTTCTGCACATTTATCATTTAGAATTTATTGGTTCAGAATGTGTATTCTTTAATTTTCAATCATTTTGTTATGATTAATGAATTGCAAATATATACAATTAATTTTTAGAAATTCATCAATGAAAATTTTAGCATGGCAGTTGATTGCAAGTTTTAAAAACCATTTATATATAGTTATCTGCTTTAGACTTACAGCAAAGTATTTTCATTTTTATTAATCAAAAAGAACGAAAATACACACTACTGCATGATTGGCTGCTCCTTCACATTTCATATTGGTTATCAATTTTCTTACTTCACAGGAAGTTTTACCAAAGGTTATTTATCTTCACAATGACTCCAAAGTGGATGTTGGCAGTCCTGAGTCTTATTTTCATTCATTATAGAAATCAATTGCTGCCATATAAACATTAATTAATTTTTTTCTATGCTTAGATAAATGCACAGCTCTAAAAGTTATATATTAAATTATTTATGAACATAAAGTGAGTATAAATTCCAATATATGCTGGAAGAATGAATAATTATGGGAGCTGACTCAGTAATGGTATTGATTTGTTGCTAGTAAGATTTTTTT
>JAOUZG010050521.1:32172-43252 GCA_026289955.1 Argiope argentata | reverse complement strand
ACCCTGTATTCTCTTGATTTTCCATTGATGCTCTGAAAGTAGAATGCTAAGGAAGCATATGAAGAATAGTTATAATAACTATCAATCGCTAAAAGCATATGCAGATGAGTAAACAAAATATTCTAGTTGGATAAAGAGACAATTAAATATGACAAATCTAAAAAAAAATGATTACTCAAAAAAAAGTATTTCTCGAATTAAAAATTTAAAAAGAAATCGAATAAATTTGGGAGAACAGAAAAAATAGTCTGAAATATTGGGAAAAATCCTTACTCGGCTGTGTTATTTAAACTCTAAAAACTTATTTGTTGAAATGTTATATATATATATATATATATATATATATATATATATATACACACGTTATTTTTCATAGAGATAGTTGAAATTCTATCTAAACCATCGATCTAAAATTTATCGCATATTTCAGCCTTAATACTGCTTAGATAGCGAACCTATTTATTTATATCACGATAATTCGTCTGTAAGCAATGTAGTTTTGAAATATTAGAGAAAATTTTATTCATATTACAGCATCTAGTTCGAGTGGTAAGAAAAAACGGCTATAAATTTTTTGGAAATCGGAAATAATTACATTTTTTCCCCAAAATTTCTGAAGAATATAGTAATGTAAAAATCACTTTTTATTCTGTTTCTTTTTCTGCAGTAGATTTGGGTTAAGGAGTGCTATATAATACAATTAAAAGGTAATTCCACTTGAATTCAGCTAACTTCTCCTGCAGATATCTCATATAAAAATGAAAAGTTATATACTGAGCAAATAATTTATCCTTTTCAGAGTACACTTTTTAAAGCAAGTGATGCAACCTTCAAATTAAATCTACGATGGCAAACAGAAAATTTTAAATTTGTAATAACGCTTCTACTGTGAAGCTGGTTTTATAAAAATTTATAAACATAGAAACTTAACATCCGTGGATGAAAGCTTTTTTTACTACTTACGGCATTTCAAGAATTTCTTTTGTATTTAATTCCTTCTTACAAATCATTTCAATGATATTAACCTCGTTTATTTATACTTCAAACTTAATAAACAACTTATATTTTGAATAACATAGATTTCAGTGTTCGAACTTATTGAATTAAACAAATAAATCAAGAAGAAACAAAATCAAAGCAAAGCTCTTTCGTTTAATCCAAGTCGAGGACTTTATGTAAAGAAATGTATTTTCTAAAATCTAGATTATTTTTTCGAAGTGGATGCAGTATTTATATGAGAAGAAATTCATTGATTTTTATCATACATTTTTCACTAAATTCCTCTAAAAGCAATTCATGTTTCATCGGAAACAAAGTGGAAACTTTGTTTAATGAATTTAAAAATGCACGAAATTGTATTAAACAATAAGTCATTAAGTATTCCAAATAGAGTTAAACACCATGCTAACTTTCGCCAAATCTGGCACTTTTAAGATAACGTTTAAAAGGTTGCGACCTCTTCTAGAAGGGATCCTTTACAGTAACAAAACCGACTTATACATACCTGCATGGTAATGTCTGTATGGATCTGTCCCACTACCCAGCGAATGACTATCCACACTGTTGACATGTGCACAATGACAGTTCAGCAGACACATTTTATTCAAGAAAAACATTATGGCTTATATCAATCTTTATTTTCAATTCTGAAATACAACATTTATATTTACAATCATTTTGACAACTAAATTTAATTTAAACCACAGGGCAAAGCTCATAGTTGGATAGTTTGGTGTGATGAGCATTAAGTAAATATTGGCCAGAAAGAAAATCATAATAGAAAGGATATCTGATATGAATACATGATTTTTTTTAAAAAAACCATACACATTTTTTCCCACACATCTGTACATTCAGCTATAGTGCTACAGAAGTAAACCACTTATTATTCTGGGAATCACATTAAAAAAAACTAATAACACCACAAATATTAGAACCTTTTTACGGAGGAGGGAAAAAGTAGCTGCTTCAAAAGCTGGGGGTTTAGACCCCCCCCTCCTACCTTCCCACATCATTAGGATTGGAAAGAGATTGAGTGTTGTGTTGGATTTACAATCTCCATTATTGTAACATATATAAATTGCGATTTCAACATTTCTTTTTTTTAAAAAAAAATTTCTAATCATTCTCTCTATGTAAAATATTTTCTATAAAATGTTAAATAACTGAAAATTTGATCAAAATAGGATTTTATTAAAAAGAAACAGTTAAATTCTGCCCTTCAAGACATTTTCATCTATTTGCTGCAATAAAGTCATTGATGACAAAGAATTACAAGTAAAAAGTTGAATATTATTGAAAAACTTGTTCTCTTCTTGATAGTTCATCTCCTGTCAAAAACCATTTACTAAATATTGACAAATGATTGAGTAAAACACTTCGCTTCATGTTTTATGGTGCAAAAGCTGTATTTTGTTTAAACTGCAACAATGAAAAAAAAAAAGTGAATTATCGCAAATTTTGCAATATGCTGAAATGTTACCGCTTTTAGCAGAAAATGCAGTATTCCAATACTCACAAATTTCTTATAATCCACACTAAACATGCAAACAAAATCAATGGTTCTAAAACATTAAGCATATTAAAACAATATATATGCAAATTACATGCAACATCACATATATAAACTTTTGAAAAGCAAATAAGGTATAGTAAACATCAACTTTTGATCTATGTTTCTTTTAAAAACAATCTGACAATGTTTCAATTAAAATAACTTTCACTTTTTAATAAAGCATGCCATTTTAAACTATGTTAATTGATAGAAACAAAAACAGCAAAAAAAAATAATTCAATTCCAAATTATATTAAATAGATAAGTATGTGGTGAATATGCAATATTCTTGTCTGCAAGCCACCTTCAAAGGAATCAAAACACAAATATGTGATCAAATCAACAAAGTAAGTCTCTGCCAAAAACAATCATTTTTTTCTAATGAAATTTTGCAAATATGGAGTTACAAACTTATAAATAAAACTCATTTGTAACCAAATATCATTTTCTACAAATTTAAAATATTATTTATTGGTTAAAAGGCGTTATTTTTGTTTAATTAATTTTAAAAAATGCTATAAGCTGCTGCTTGTATTTTAAGGTTGGGTTGAGGGAGGTCTTTTAAATTTTGCAAGCAGATGAGCAAAACACTAGTCACATTGTTAAAAATTACCTTATTTCACATTTAATAATTATAAAATGTAACAAACTTTTCCCCAGTCATTCAAAGGCATATGCAGCGACTGTAATATTACATCGTTACACCAAGGACTTCAAATCAACTTCCAGTCAAAAAGAGAATGTACATAGGACATTTGTCAACATTCAACAGCTGTTGCCTTTCAAAAAAAATGACATTTTAATTAAACATTTTCTTTTTACAACAACTGCTGCCGAGCTATAGTATGCTAAAAAGTAACTTTAAAAAATCCTGAAGTTTGTTCACTGATTTCTTTTTTATAGAATCTATAAACAATTGTGTTCCATAAAGTGGTCAGTATTTTCCACTTTTAAGATCGTTATTAATAAATGTGGAAAGTTCACCTGAATGCAAGGGCGAAAAGAATGGGAAAAGAATACTATCTACAATTTTATTGAATGAATATAATAAACATTACCACCTTGAGTATTTGCCTTTTCACAGGATGTTCCACTTTCGTTTACATCTTCACAATGTTTTGAGGATTAAACATTCAATTAGAAAATGATACACAGCATTTAGAAAGTTTGAAACAGCATTTTAAATATTTAAATTCATTCATAACTATAGCAGACTTATTAGTATGGTCAGACTAACAATTTTTTTTCTTAAAATAAATAAATAAACGTAACTTTAAAATACATGAAAAGATAAGATGGTGCAACAACTAATAAAAATTTATCCCAAAATCAAGTAACATATTGATATAAATGTGTGCAATACATGATATAATAGGACAATTATAACAAGACTAAACATATGAAAAAGCTTGCAAAATACAATGAAAATTGCAAGTCATCATTACCACCAAGTTCTCAGTTCTTTCTCCCTCTAATTAAAAATTATATATAACAACACAATTTAAAGATATATCAAATTATCACACAATAAAATACTTAATGACTAGAAAATTAATTAATATACAATATAGATTTTTTGCAGGAAGAAATTCCTATTGATGAAAATACATAAAATATATATCAATTTTCTAATGATGAAATATTAGTGATGCATCCATTTTCCAGAGTATTTCTATCAAAGAGGAAATTTCTTTTTTATACTAAAAATAATTTAAAGTAGCAAACAGATCACTGGAAAGAAAACAATTTGTTGACAACAATGCCTTAAGCTGGAATTCTTTTGACTAATTTCAAAGAGCATAATTATTTAATAGTAAATATTATTAAAAATTGGGACCATTCTATTATCTATCATCTTTCAGTAAAATATCCAGGAAATGAACTCTCATGTTTTTTAAAACAAAAACAAAAATTTATAGTAAGAGAGTAACTAGAATAGGAATTTCTATAAAACAGAGCAATTTCATAATTTTTCATACTCTTAGAATAGATTGTTATTCATAATCTATTATTTTAATATACATTCCAATTTAATCTTCAATATTTGCATTACAGTCAATTTCTTGATCATCTAATCTCTTTCTAACTTTTTATCTTCATCAAAATTTCATTTGTATTGAAAATACATATTATTAACTATTGACTTGAATAGCTGTTGTCTCTTTCCCCTTAATGTTAGTTTGTGCACTGAATAATATTTAGCATTTCTAAAGAGTGATAAAAGAAACTAGGACTCTTATCATTGCTTTTGGAAAAATAAAATAAACATTTTATACACACTAATTCATAAAGATAAAAATAAAATAAAAATATTACTGAATGACATAAGCAAAATTTCAAATAACAGCCGAGAGCAGAGAATTACAGGTGAAAAACCTCATGGTAGATCCTCTCCTGGTAATTAATACACTATTTTTTTTTTTACTGATGGGCTTCTCATATATGTCCAGAATTATTTATTACACAAAGAAAAATGTTTTTTTTTTCCTCTAATTGCTCTAAAAAAATGTAAATTCCCAATCTGAAATTTATAGTTAAAAAAAATTGATTGTTTTAAAATATTTCATTCCAGATGTCCAAACACATTTAAATTAAACACAATATCACTGCACAAAATCTTCCTCCAACATAACATATAAAATCTGATCTTAAAAAAAATTAACACTAACAAGAATAAAATAGGAAATTTTTTGCATGGCACAATAAATTAATTTGTCATTTTATATAAATTTTAAGGGAAAAAACAACCTAGAAAACAAAAAAGCAGTATTATTATTTTTTATCATTTCTTGTTTAATTAAAAAAAACTATCATGACAAAACAGGAGATAACTAATCTTTCAACATAACTTTATTAGAATTTGAAATACTCTAACTTTAACATACAATAAAATTTTAAAAGTTTAAACACAATAAATATTTAAACAATGGTTTGGAATGCATATCATGAACAAAATAAAATCCCTAAGTGCATTTCATTCTTAATGTAAAAATCACAACTGAGAAAAACGTGCATGTAATACAATTTTTAACTTGAAGTATTGTTCCACTTAATTGGGAACAACAGAAAATGCCAAAAGCACAGCCGTTTTCAAAACAAAATTACAAAATATCATGTACAATCTTCATGCATACAATTCACACTCATACAAAAAATTAAGCATAAAATATACAAAAAACAGTGCTGTACATTAATATGCATATTAATTCAGTTTTGTTTCAGATTTTGTAAATTTATAGTGCAAAAAGGGCACTATCACCATCATCTTTATCCATTTGTCGACGGTTGTTTGCAGATTGAGGGTTTGCTCCTGGTACACTTGGAAGATTTGGTAATCTATCTCCTACTACAGCAGAATTTTTACCATTGGCAAATTTACTAGGATCTGAAAATAGAATACCTGAGTTATAGTTGAACAAGTAACAAAGGAAATCTAGTTGAACTTAATTGGCACTTCCAATAAGAAGCTACTCCAGGAAAACATTGTGACTCATATAAGGAACCCATTTTCATTGAAGAAAAAAATATTCAACAAGGTTGCCACTCAAATCTGGAAACAAATTCCTTGTATATAAACATGATATAAAAGGAAATGTGCGAGCAACACTAATTTCGTAGTTATAATAATACTGTATCGTTTTAATGTGTGGAAAAAGTAAGCTTCCTCAATAAATAAAAAATTTAAACAAGATGCACTTTAAAACGATAATTTTTTTGTACATGAGTTCAAATATATATATATATATTTTAAATAGTACTCTTCACGAATATAAAACACTGATAAAAAGCCTCTTTTTTTTGTTTTGAGAAATTGAAAATGGTAACTGGTAATTAATCTTTTATTCTAGAAATTATGAGTCAGTTATTCCTGGATTCTTGTGATTTGGGTGTCTGACATTGTTCTTTACTTAATTCAACAAATATAAATAGCTAAAATATTCTGAAATCAAAATTTCTGCGAATATGGATACTACTAGTGCATCACAGGCTAAAGACAAAACCACTCTTGCATCATCCTATAATAGACCAAATTTGAGATTAAAAGATGCACTTATTAATAATCAAGGTGAACATAATTTGATTGCATCAAAATTTTGAGCTCAATTTCGTTCGTAGAAATATGAGCAAAAATAGTTAATATTTATCACATTTTTAAAGTTATTTTTATAATTATTTTTCAGTTTGAATATTAAATTTAATTGTAAGTCAGATATTAAAAGAATAAATACTAATTTTAAAATAAAAAATATACAACATATTAATTAAAAGAGAAATTATTCATTTAATTTTTTTAAAATTGCTTCTTGATATAGGATTGAATTATGGCCTTGTGGTTATGAAGAATTTTCCTCTGACCACGTAGTCTGTTGATAACTGCCGAAAACAAGCTACTGGTCAAATCAAGGTTTGAAGGTCATTTTTATCAGAATAGGCAAGATTTTGTAATTTTAAGCTTTTAATGAATAAGTCTTCTAAATTTATAACACTAAATCTCATCCTGAACAACAATCTCATCCTTTACAATTCATATCCTACTTTTAATAGACTGGCAAAGTAGCTTTAGAATCTTAATGAATCACAGAACTTCTTATTTATTGAAATCTTTAGTCATATTTTTATCTAGCAATTTCAGGATTCAGGAGTCCCAATTTGTGTAAGGGGTCAAAAGGTGGAACATCTATATTTGCATCAGAACACAAGAGTAAGGCAACAAGAAATTTACCCCTTCAATGATTTTACTATAAGAATCTGATATACTTTTATTTATTTATTTTTTGTATGTGTATCATTTAACAAAAAGAAATCTGGGAATAAAATGAGTAGAAATTGTGAGATTTTTTTCCTACCATTATTGGGTAGTATTTACAAACTCAACAATTTTTTGGAGTTGCATATGCTGGAAATAATTACATTTATAAAAAAAATGGATTTGTATCAAAGAGTTGAAATAGTGACAGAGGGAGCACAGACGTATTTTAAAGACGTAAAAAAACTATCATGACAAAACAGGAGATAACTAATCTTTCAACATAACTTTATTAAAATTTGAAATACTCTAACTTTAACATACAATAAAATTTTAAAAGTTTAAACACAATAAATATTTGAACAATAGTTTGAAATGCATATCATGAACGAAATAAAATCCCTAAGTCAATTCATTCTTAATGTAAAAATCACAACTGAGAAAAACGTGTATGTAATAAAAATTTTAACGAAGTATTGTTTGACTTAATTGGGAACAACAGAAAATGCCAAAAGCATAGCCATTTTCAAAACAAAATTACAAAATTAGGGAGATAATTTGTATTCCCTGTAATTGCATTTTCGTTTCCCCATTATATTTCAATTGCAGAATATTTCTCGGTTTTAACTTAAATTTTAATGCTTATTTAAAGCCATGATTACCTCTTGCTGTACAATTTAATGTACAATGAATGTAAAGAAAAATCTTTTAAGGATAGTCCTGTATCATTTTGCATGTATGTACAATAAACATATTCTATTTATATCCATTGATGTAAGTTTACAATTTCGTAATTTGGATCACTCTGTGATTTTGATGTTATAACTGAATAATATTTCATAGTTTGGTTTAGATATTGTATTTAATTTAGTTAACTTGTTATTAATCTTCATTAAAGCTGATATAACTGCATTATATTTTGAAACTCGCTTTATTTTAATCTTGAATGTGTTGCATGTTCTTGGATGCAAGCTTGACATGATTTTTCTTTTTGTCAATACAAGTGTAAATATAAGCATTATTGACCAATTAATAATTGTGCATTTATTTTAATGCAAATAAATCTCCTTATTATTTCTAATATGTTATTTCTTTTTTAAGCATGAATATTTAAATCATATTACACTGTGAACAATTATAAATGATCCTTGTGAATGAAATAATGAAACTAAAACATGTTTTATTGAAAATGTTTAGGAAAATTCCGTAAACGTGGTAGTAATCATTGCATGCCTTATAAATTTTAATTAAGATTTAAAAATAAACTAGTGGAAATTCTAAAGGTAAGAAACTGTTAGAGAAACAAATATTATTTTTACAGGTAAAACTTTTTATCTGAATGAATGACAACCTTTATTAACAACTTGTGATGCCTAAATACCCTAAAATCATTGCCTCCATAAAAATTTCAAACTTTATATTAAATACCCTAAACTTTACTTCTGCTTCTGCGGTAATTAGAAGCAATGTTGACTACAAATAATAAACCAGATGAAAATATTTAGAACTGGTATTAACAAGGGGAAGAAACAAGGTTTAAAATTTTGGGATGAAATTTTGTATAATTGTAATATACATTTAGATTGTTCATTCATGAAAATATTAAGGCTCAATAAATAAACTTTAAAACTTTCAATATAGCTTCCATATTAATAATGTTTTACCATGAACAAGCGCTATAGTGGTACAGGCTCTGGCTTAGCATTCATGGGAACCAAGTTCAATCCAGGTCTAGCATTTTTTTCCCCTAAATTATTTCAAAATAATTTGAAAGTTCTAATCAATATCTTTTTCAATTTTTTATGCAAAAATAAGTATTTATTCTCTTCACTCCTGGATTAAAGTTTAATTTTTAGAAAGGAAAGTAATTATAAATATGAATGTATTCTTTCAAATATTCAGAAAGAGGGAGAAAAAAAGAAGACTTAGATCACTTTTATAATCTGTTTTTATAAAAGTTTTTTTATCTGTTTAAAATAGTGATAAAGTATTTGAATAAGTAATTAAAATTAAAAGATGTTTTTAGGTAAATGAAAGAAATAAAATGTGTACTTAAAGAAGAAAAATAACCCCTTTTAATTAATGCAAAAAAAGCAAAAAACTAAACATGATTTAAATCAACAAACTCAGCTAGTGACGTTATGAAAAGAAAATTTTTTGTTTGAGTTTTGCATTTTGAAAAATTATTTAGAGTTTGTTTAGTTTTTGCTTAGTAAAATGATAACTTCAAAGCAAGAAAAAAAGAATTCAGGGAAGCAAAAGATTGTGCAACAGATTTTGAGTATTTCAAGATTAGCGATATGTGGCTAAAAAAAGGTATTCTCACTCAAAAATGTTCCTTAAGTCACATGACTCAAGTTGGAATATTTGTTTTGGTAAGAAACATACGACTAGCTGCCTCCATTTATATATCAACTCTATAACTTGTATCAGAAAATAAGAAAAATTTCAGTATAAATAACATGGATTAATTTGCAATAATTAATTAGAATTTAAATTAAATAAAAGATATTAAATACAAATAAAAAAATTATTGAAATAAAATATGTTTGTCAAAATTGAAATTTTTTTTCTTCAGCTTAGCTAGAAATTAATTTTTTTAAAAAAATCAGCATTATTTTGATGCATACCACAGTTGGTTTTTGTATCTGATCTCGTATCTCCAGCCTCCTAAAAAATAAGAATAAGGTTTTTATTCGATGTTAATTTAATGTAAATAAATACATTATAAAATTTAAAGAATTATTTTGATCAAAATTTAAAACTTGATCTGTGTTTCTATACATTTATCTTTATAATTGTCATCTTACAATAAAACAAAAAATACAAAAACCTTACAATAAACAAGGATAAATATTAAAACATTAATAATGTAGGAAATCATCTTATGATATTAAATAATTATTAATTATAATTATAGTAAATGAATATTTGTCTATTATTATTGAAATTATAGAAATTTTTTATAAATATGGTTATAATTACTACTGTTGAAGACCATATAATAAAATTATTATATGGAACCTAATTACAAATATGAATGAAGTTAAAAGACAATTTTAAAAAGTCAAACTATAAAGTCTCTTTTATGAAATAAAATATTACATTATAAATCAGCATTCCATAACTATAAAACTGATACATTATTTATGATAAAGTATGAATACATATATGTAATTAAAAAATATCAGGATATTAAAATATGTTTTGTTCTCAATAAATCAACTAGAATTCCTTACAATTAGAAATATGATAACTTTATCTTACAATAAGAGATATTGTGGTTTTCCTATTTGCAACTTTTGTAAAACTAATAACATCTTAAAACATTAGAAAAGTTAAGATTTGTAAAAATAAATATAATACTAAAAAACTAATATCAAACACAAATATAGTTTATCATTAATGATGATAGCTAAGCTAATAGCCTGAAACTTTTAACTTGCAGTTCATAACATGTTTTTATTTGATATTTAATTCAGTCCTTAAAAATCATGCAATAAAAGTTAATATTCTGACTTAAAATTCAAATCTTTATTAGAGAAAATGTATTATTTAAAATGATAACTTTAACATCATTTTCATTCAACTAGCATGAAAGTACAGCATTTAAAGGACTTTGAATACTCAAAAACAACAAATTTTGCATGTGAATCTGAAAGATGAGGATTAATAACAATCTGATTTTAATGATGAAAACACAAGTGTGCTTTAACATTTGAATGTGTAGCTAGTGAAGGTCGCGGTACGAACCTGCGACGTTTGAGCCAGTAGCCGAG
>JAOUZG010050521.1:0-32162 GCA_026289955.1 Argiope argentata | reverse complement strand
CCCTTCAGCTCGAAGGATATTATCTAGCTGATAAGGCTGACGCTACAAATGCATAATTTATTTACCATTGGTCTTCCTTTATTTGCAGTAAATGAAGCCAGGCCACCTTCAATTTGATCTAGGTTTGTATTGTCTTCATAGCTGCTTCCTCTAAAACAATGATTAAAATGTATTTCAGTAAAATACAAAAAAGTAAATCAAGGAATTAAGAACCATGTGCCTCGCTCAATAATTATAACAGTTAGTAATATAGCAGTTTGCCTTGTTCAATAAATATAACAGCCAAATTTTCAATATGCTATTCAATATGGAATTCAACTAATTTAAAGTTATCAATTTGAATAAAAAAAAGTTTCAACTCTAGCAAAGATCTGAAAACGTGTAAATTAAAAGAAAATTTTTAATCAAAAACAGCTATAAAGATTTATTTTTAATATCAAACAGTAAGCTATTTCAAAAATTAAAATAATTATAATGTGAAAATTTGATATCTTTAAATTAAATAATTTGAACAAATACATAAGCAGTTCAATTAACAGTATATAAAAATTTGAATAAAGGAACAATGAGATAAAAGAACAATTTTAAATATTTCATGTTTTTGGGGGGTGAGGGACATTTTTTGGGTAGATTATACAATAATCATGTTTCTGAAAGATATAAAATTCTTAAACTTTTATTAATTTAAAATCATTAAAAATATAAAGTTATCTATTTAATTACTGAAAATTATCTACAAATACAACCTTCAGTTTCAATTAAACAAAACAAATTCAATTAATTATCAATATTATAAAACTGCATTATCTCAAAATTTAACAAACTACAAAAAAGCTCAAAACTCTATAATACTCTAATTCTATATAAGCATCCTTTCTTTCAATTAATCAACAAGCTAAAAATGATACATATACTTCTTAAAATATGCAAGTTAACTAAAAAAATTAATAAATAATCTTAAGCCAATACAATGATAAAATATATATGATCAATATTCAATTTTTAGAATTGTAACTGTAATTATCTGGATTGCCACTTTTTTATAAGTTATCATTTAAAAGGATTCCAGTTTACAATGGTACTGCAAATTTAAATTAAACAAGACAAAAAAAAATTTTTTTTTTAAGGAGCTAGAAATTTTACATTTCAACCAGTAAAAAAAAAAGTACAATGAAAGCAATACCTATTCTTCCTGCCTATCTCTAAAACTAAATAAATATATAAAATTTATTCACATAAATTTGTTTCAACCCTTACTGTGTTGAAACAAATTAATGTGATTAATGAATCATTTTAGCTTGTTCATTAATATAATGTGAAAAAAAATGGCAAAACTGTAGTAATACCTAGTTCTACTGGCTCCAAATGTTGTATTCCTCGATTGTGCGAACATGTCAAATTCATCAGCTACAGAAGAATTCTTAGAGACATTCTGGTTCTTTAGATCTGAACCAGGAAGATCTTGTAAATCTAAAACAGAAGAGTGAAAATCACACTTCATTATTTTTATATCTGATTTCTTTTCTTCAAAAAATAGTCTTTCAAATGACTTCAAAGCAAATTGTGTATTAACTCTTTCAGCCCTCCCAGTGACATTTGCCACCGCAGTACTTTAAGCTATTAATTTTAATTTCTTTCCAAACCTGATTCCTTTTTCCTATACCTATGATGAAAATGAGATGACATTAAATGTGGATATTTTCTTGGTGACTCTTATCACTAATTTCCATCAATTTTTTTTATTCCATATTTTAAAAATTCAGGGATGAAAAGGTTAGAATCATATAAAAATTATTTAGACTTTCATACAAATGTAAAAATTTCATCTTATCTGAAAAGACAAACAATTCATGCAATTCACAGTGTCACATTCACTATAAATTATCCAGGACATTCTTCTAATTGTTGGGAAACAGTAACAGTGAAAATGTTTGCACGATGTAGTAACATGATTTTAAAGGAGGTGGACAATGCTTTATTCATCCTCTATTATGATGAAATTTCAACTTTTCACAATGGATTCTCTGGCTAGGCAGAATGAAATTTCCAACAAGTTATTGTTACTAATATACTCTGAAACAGTCATAAACTTCTTCCTCCCCATTAATTGATTTAATATCCAAATTCAAATGCTAAATTCCGAAAAAGATTAGCCTGTGATAAATTACACAACACTTGAATTTCAAGCATATTCAAAAATTGAATATGCTTGAAATTATTCCTGAACAAATTAACTTTGAAACAATTTTTAATTTTTAAAAAAAATGTCTCATTAATGTAAATTTTTTCTATCTTTTTGAAATCTAAAAAAATAGATCCACCAGCTCATCCATTCGGGAAGAAAGATTTTGTTTAATATCTGTGAAGTTTACCTGAGAAGTAAGAAAGAGATGCTAAACTATTGTGAAAGGAAGCTTAGCATGAAAACTATACTTCTTATAAGCAATATGATGTAATAGGTCTTTGTAAGGATAGTTCACATATGAAATGAACAGATATAAAGTTATTAAAATAATACAGTTCTGATATCTGATATAATTTGATGTTTAAATATATTAGCATAAGGGAATCATGGACATTAAGTAATGCATAAGAGATTTATGGCAAACAATATTCATAAGCCCGTAATATTCTAAGACCTGACCTGATTCTCAACTTAAAATATGATGCAATTCATGAACCCAAGCATTTTAAAGTTACTCTCAATCAAACTATGCCAACAATTAACAGCAGATTAATTCTTTTAACTATGGATAGGCTAATTGAATAATCTGATGATTTGCTTTCAAAACCAAGTGGAAAAGTAGCCAGATACAACTAACTTTTTAAATACAACATTTAAGTACATATTTTTTCTATTTTCAGCTTAATTATATCAATAAAAATGCTGCTTCCAATTTAAAAATATGAAACATTCTGAAATATACTACAAGCTTGAATTACAGTAAATATCAAACTACAATATAAATTTATGAAAATCACAATTTGAAACAAAAATAATCAATTATTAGGAGATATATAGTGCAGCATTCAATTATATTATATAGCACAACAGCAAGCTTTGTATTTTATTTGAAAGATATATTATCGTTACATTGAATAGTGGTATATAAAGATACATTTGTTCAAATATAACAACTTTCAAAATCATTTTATAATTCTTCATTAGGAAGAATTATACACTTAGTAGCTTCATTTGAACTTCTAAGTTAATCTGATTTTGAATATAGTCATCAAAGGGAACTAGTTAGTAATACATGGAAAAGAAAAGGATGGTAAGGTTTTATTTAGTAATGTCTGATTATATAAATTTTTATAAATGTTTTAAATCTCATAAATTTCAAAAATATAACACTTAGCAACGAATGATGAATGAAAGTGAAACCTTATATATTAAAAGGTTAGACGATTTAAACTACATATGTCTGTCTAAAAGATCAATTAGATTATTAGTAATATTTTCATATCAATTATCATAAGGAAAAAATATGTTTTTCACATAACTGACACCCATTTATGTATATCAATACAACTTTTATTTTAAAAAGTTGTCACTAAACTAAAAGGCAAAGATACAATTTCTTTTGTAGGAAGATATAAAGAAAAGTTTAGAATCATTTTTCTTTCCCTTTTCCCTTCATAAAGGTTAGAACTATGAAAAAAAATAGATGGGAACTTTCAAACAAAGTGCTGTATGCTATGATGAAAAGAACTTAAAAATTATATTTTTCAACATTATTTCAGAGATATATCCAGAAGCCAAAGGATTTTTATCAAGAATGTAAAGCATTTTTGGTCAATATCAGGTACTTTTGCAGATTATTTAACAGATATTCAACTAATAAATTCAGGATAATTTTTTAAATATAATAACTAAGAAAAAATTTAAAAAATGTCCTAACCAATTGTTAGGATATCTTTTTAATAGACAATGTAATGGGCAAATGTACTTAATAATATTATATACTATTCATCCTTATAAAGCCTGATATTATGATACAAAACATTTATGGGGGGGGGCGCTTTCAGAAAGAAGTTCGTTTTCTTTCATTTCATGTATAATAACAAATTCAGAAAAGAAATTATTACTATATACCATACTGCAGAAATTAAAGCTATTTTTCTTAATACATCTGCAAATATTAGAAATTCTTCAGCTTTTTCTAACTTTCCTCCCCCCCTACATCAATTATACAAATACTTTGTAATAACTAGTAGAAATTTTTTGTGAAAACTGAATTTTAAACCTAACTTTAATGTTACATTTGGTTTCGTTTCAGAAGTGTTTCAATATATCAGGCCCTTTAAATCAACCTAATTTCTTCCTTAATAAGGTGAATTACTCAAAAAGATGATAAAATTAAGCAGCAAATACAGTCATTTGTATTTTAAAATATCTATTTAATTTAGATGCAACATATTATCATCAATTCACATTCACAACATGACTATGTACAATGCTTAGACAAAATGAAACAGTTAACAAGCTTATTTCATATCGACGAGAGCTCGCAAGCATGAGGACAGTTCATTCACTTCAATTTGTTTTTAAACATGGACAGCCTTCTTCACATTTAATTTATCCA
Source organism: Argiope argentata (assembly GCA_026289955.1). Lineage (NCBI taxonomy): Eukaryota > Metazoa > Arthropoda > Arachnida > Araneae > Araneidae > Argiope > Argiope argentata. Next base: position 27,576 of record JAOUZG010050521.1, on the reverse strand, counting down.
TTGAATCTACTATGTGCTCATTATTGTCAAGTTCATCAATGCCAATTTCAAAATTATGTCTCTTATACCATGAAGTATTCCAAAAACAAAGAAAACTTCTCATCAGTGATTGTAACATTTAGTGATATTAATTAACTAATTAAGTGCAATATCAATGTTTAAAAATGAAATCCATACAATAGTTTCCCTAAATTAGAAGAGCTTTTTTAATACTTATTTCTTTCACATCAAATTTATTGAGGAAGAGGAGCTACTTTAAATCATGTATTGAAGCCTATGAAAATCATATAGTTCCCATCAATTTCAATTGGTGATGATGATGTTGTGCCCACATTACAGCAGAAGAGGAAAGCAGTAGCCTCAAAAGGTAAACACCCTATTATACACCCGAGGGCAGAAGGTTGATTTCTAGCTCATATGAAGATGACACTCACTTGCACAACCTCTTTTTTACAAAATGGCTCTTTTACACATCTCATAGATAGAAGGAACAACCATGCCCAAATCAAGACTTAACGCCTTGATCACAGTAAGATGCGGTAACACTAGTCAATACGCCCACAATTTCAAACAATGAAAATCATTAACCAAAATTGTACATAAGAAGATTTTAACCACTCAAACCAAAAAAATCTATTTTTATATAAAAATACACATTAATTACATATATTTTTAGGTAACAATGCATAATTTTACAAACCACAATTTCACAGCTTTAAGCATTCTGCAATGGTAACTTCTTTTTCTTCAAACTGACTAACAATTTCAAAAGTTTTTCTACAAGTATCAATCAACTTCTAGTCAAATTATTGATATGACACAAACAAAGAAATTGGACTTTTTCAGTTAAATTTGCTAAAAATAAAGTATAATGCTCCAAGGCATTAATATTTTTTTAAATACACAAATAATAATAAATTTTGATAACATTTAATTCCTTTCATTTTTTTCTATTAAAGTGTGTGTGTGTGTGTATATATATATATATATATATATATATATAATGAAATTAAACAAAACAAAAGCGGAAAATTATCAAGTTCATCAAAGAGAACATAGTATTTTATTATTATGTGTCTTTATTTGTTTTCCTTTTCATTCATTTATATATTTATAAAATTTGGTGCTTCTTTTAGGCTTTCATCGGGATTTTTTGGGGCACAAAATGGCTTTATATTCAGACAATAGTCAGGCCTTTTACCAAAAAAAATATTCTTTTTTTTTTTTTTTTTGAATATTTGCCTGGTGGCAACTCTTGGGAAAGTCATGAAGCCGGATTTTCTTTTCTTCTTTGATGAACTTGACATTTTTCTACTTTTGTTTTGTTCTATTTTCATTTTGATCATCAGTGTTTTAATAGTAGCAGCATAAGCCCTCTCTAAATATTTTTGTGCTTTTTAATATTATAGTTAGCCAGTTTGTTTCCTTAATAACTTAAAATTGTAATTTTGTTAATATTGTTAATGATCATTAAATCGTTTACTCCTAATAAAGCACATTAAAATATTTTGTTTGTATTAAGAATTAAAATGTTTTTAAAAAGGGTATATTTGGCAATTCAATATTTGGTATTTTACTAAATATTTTATATTATTGAATAGTTTAAACAATTATTACAGCACAAAAGTTGCTGGTTATGATTCGCCTAATTTGAATTGTCCCCTCAGTTTCAATGTGTGGGAGAGTAAAGGGCAAATCATAACTTTATGTAACTAATTATAACCTGCACTATTCCAAATAGTCGCAATTTCTATATTTGTAATGTTCACAAAATAACTATGACAAAGAATCATACACATTTAAATGATAGAAGGCTTGGGATTCATCTTTCTTCTCTCACACACTATTATATATTACAAGCCAAGGTTTCTCCCCTTTACAGAGAAGAATGCATCTCATATATGATCCAAATATCTGATATGAAATGCTTTCACCATTTTGAAAATGTTGGGTTTGATTTATTTTCCCCAAATTTCATGATTATATGCAATTCTCCACATGTTACTTTGTCTAATTTATTTTATTTCTAGATTTTTTTTTCTTTCAAAAATTAGCAACATCTACTCTTCTGCTTTGTTAGTCACTTTCATGGAATGAAAACCTTATATACACACATTTTTGTTTTTATGGTGATCATTTTTTAAATCTAAAATGGCTTCTAAGGCCATAGGTCCATACATCTATTAGCCATGTATATATTTCAATTTTTATGTCATCACAACTTGAGATCATAGAAACTAGATATGTCAGGTTTTACTGTTATTAATGAAACTGTTTAATTTTTTTGTAAAAAAAATAGTATTATGAGAAGCATTGCAATAGTTAAAAGTAAAAAATCATGCAACAAGGGATAGACTAAGTGAAATTTACTTAGGTTAGCCAATTTTGCCGCTCCTTGGTCAACTTCTTCGCCTGATTCTCCAAAATCTATTAATGGTTTGTCTAAAGGATTCTAAAGGGAAAACAAAAATAGATGACTGCATAACTAAGCACACTAAAAATTTCAACTTCTAATATAATTAACTTTCATAAAAGGGAACATGGTGTGAATGAAAATATTTATTATTACAAAATAAAAATTATTTGAAAAAACAGTTTTAAATATCATCTATCTGTCTGTTAATCTCAAATATATTTAATATTTTTAAACAATCATTTCTATACTCTAAGAAAAGTAATGCCGATAGATTATCAGTTTTGTCAAGAAATTTCCAGAAAATGTCAAAGTTCTATAAAAAAAATCAATTAAAGTTCTTAACAGCAGACGGGATAATTATAATTAATTTGACATAAACTTCTAATAACTGCTATAGTCTTATTGTTTGCATATTTTTTGCCTATATGAAAAGCAATAAATTTATGGAAATTGCAACTATTACATTATTTTCAGGAGAAAATAAACAAATAGCTTACTTATCAATTTGCATAAATAAATATTTTAAATATTGTTAAGGGAATTGAAAACATTTGTACCACAAAAGGTTGTTTATTTTAATTATTATTTTAGTATAATAAAAAGGAAAAGGATCTCACTGATTACAGAAATATGTAATTTGCATAGTTTTGAAAAATTGAAAGTTTATAAAATATCTTCCAACAATGTAGAGCAAATAGTAGAAAATAGTGTCTCAGTGATGATTCCAAGCTAAAATGTTGATGAAATTGCAGCAATGTAAAATAAGTTATTGACAAATATTGGCATCAGGTTTTGATAAATTGTTCCATGGTTGGAACAATGCATGACTAATAGGAAATTTCTATGTATAAATAAAAAATCTTATAACTTTTAGGAGATTTAGGTTTTTAAAACTAATTTAGAAGCACAATGTTTAAAGAACAATACCTCAGAGAGTGGTGTTGGAGCTTTATTTTCTATAGATGATGTCAATGCAGTTCGTTTCTTTTCATATCGATCATATCTCAAAAATAAGTTATTTAGCTCATCATTGATCCGCAGTAAATCATCTAAATCAAACAGGAATTTTTTTTTAAATACATAATACAACAAATTTGATATTAGAAGTCTCAAGACAGTATTAAAATTAAACATAAGAAAAACTATTAACACATATTGTGCGCTTTCATAATAAACAAAAACTTTACCACTTTTTTTAAAAATTATAAAAAGATAAAACAATGTCCAGAAAAGAATGTAAAATATTTCCCAAAGTGCAATAAATTGATGTGTGTAGAATCCCATAGGAAGTGCAGCATTGAAGTGAAATTGATTAATTGACATTTGCAAGGCAGAGTGTAATTACAAAGAGGACTGAATATTCCTAAACTATCGAACACATAGAACAGAATACTAAGAAATGCCACATTAATATACACAATAAATATATACTTCAGCACATAAAATGTAAATGTAATGCAAATTTAGTTTTAACTTGAACTACAAACAAAATTCTAAAGGTTTATAAAATGTGAATATGAGTTTGAAATGTAACTAATTCAGTCACTAAAGTATTTCTTGCTACAGGATGAAAGTTTACTAAAGAGTTTGTAATAAGAACTTTCTGAAAGTTTGTATTGGATAAAAATCTTCAGCATTAAATCTGTACATTAAATTTACAAGTTATATAGTCAAATGAAATAATATAGTACTGAATAGAAGTAGTAAATTTCTTATAAACCTTATTCCTAATTAAGGAAACCTATAGCCTTTGAAATCTTTTCTCTTATTTTATGGAAACAATTTTAACTTTTAAATGCCTTGGTAATAAAAATCTAAGAATAACTTAATTGCCTATTAAAAATAAAGCATTAATTTCTTTATTTTGTATTTTCTGGCAAATGCAGAGAGAGCATATACTTTGTCTACCTCAACTTAGTTTATGCACCTCATTGTTTCATATTAATAATTTAAGATAAGTAACCATAGAATTATGAATTTAATATATTAATGAATTTAAAGTATACTAAATTTAATCACAAAATTAAAAAAAAACATTCTCTTTTCAAATTTTAATTTAACTGAACTAATTTAATATGACAAAAAAGCTGCTTCAACATACCTTTCAAATTTATAACAAAAAAACAATATATTTTTTTTATATAAATTGAATACATTTATTGATAGATTACATTTTAAAAATCAATACATACTTGTAACTTCCTCAACGCCTATTCTGTCAATAAGATCAACAATTCTATTTTGCATAGCATAACAGGTCTTTTGTAATTCCTGAAAAAAAAAATAGTTATAAAATATAAAAAAATGCATCTAAGTAATGCAAGTAAATAGTAAAAGAGAAAAGAAAAGAAAATGCTGTGTTTGAAATCCATAAACATTGTAATTTAATTTAATAAAAAAATTATAACAATATTACATTTTTTTAAAAAAATTAAGAGTGTTTTTCTCCCCCCTCTCTCTTCCATGAGCTAAGAAGAAATTAAAATAACATTTTGTTAAATGAGAAAAATTACCTGAAGTAATTCTAAATCTTGAGGATGTTCTTTGCCAGGTGTTAATTCTGCTAACATCTCTCCAAATACCTTCATATTTCCTTGCACAATATCCAATTCACTGCGTAGTTTCGCTAATTGTTCAGGGCTCAAATTAATAGGAACTGCTTGGGGTGGCAGAACATCAGGCATTTGATTGGGATTGGAATGCAAAGACTAGAACAAATATAAATATTTAATGCCACATTTCACAAATAAAAATGAGTCAATTTCCTAAAAAGCAGTTCACATTTTTACAAAACAATTTTCTTATTTTAAATGTGGGCTCTTTTTGTTTGTTTATTTAAATGCTTAGTCTTTTAGTAGTATTTTAATTTAACTGCTTAATTTTTAATTGTTAGTTCATTATTTAAAATATAATATAATATTGAGTTTAATTGTTTCCTAATTTCACTAAGAAGGGCTTAAATATTAAAGTAGCATAATTTCATCAAAAATATGCAATACAAAAATTTCATCTAAACAAGAATGACATAAATCAAATGAAGCAAAAATGCATAAAAATAAGTAATTTGAACATAATAACTAAGAAGATATACAGCCATTTCAAAATCCCCAAAGTTAATTAGAAGTAAAAATTCAAAATAATATCAAACATATTAGAAACATCAAACATTTAAATTTCATACAATTTGATTAACAACAAGAAAAAACAAATGCATTTTAAATTTTATTTTACTACATTATTTAACATAATCACTCATCTTTTAAGTTTTTCACCAACATTTAAAGTAACCTAAGCTTTTTCTCTGTTTGGTAAAATTAACAGAGATGACTTTTGAACATTATTCTGGTTACAATTTTCTTTGTTAAATAAAAGAAAGTTCGGGATTGTGAAGACATAATATGACAGATAATGACTCTTTACTTAGCCTTTCAAGCATTGGATAAAATACCATTAATATAAAGTAAATGATATTTTTATAACATAGGGTGTTCTGAAAGTATAAATTATTGGATTGCCATAGCAATACTATAATGCAACTTGTATTAACATTTTTGAAAATTAGTATCACCTATTAGGAGGAGAAAATTTAACAAAAAATAAATAACTTTTGTCAACTCACTTCAGTTCCTCTCAAAACTATGCCTATGAACTTTATTAAATGGGAAGATATTTCAAAGCTTTTTAACCATGTGAAATCTTTTATTTAAAAAGATGCAGATGTTAGATGACTTACTTGAGCTCCATGGCCAGTCTGATCTGATACAACTTTTGGAGGAGATGAACTTGGCAGAACACTCTAAAAAATTAAAAGAGTAATTATTTAGTAAGCATTAATATTTTTAACATATCCTACATATAATTCATATTTTGAAATCTAAAAAAATGAATCCATAATTTAGCAATTCAGTACAAAAGATTTATTATACTCAAATGCACAAATGAAGAAAAAATTAGCCACCGGCATACTGAAATTACAGAAAGCTTGAAATTTATAAATCTAAAAAAGTAATCAAAAAGGCAATTTTAAGATTATTCATATTAAACTCTTACTCTTTGTGGGGTATGAATGGGTGCCATTGCATCTAAATCTGTCATAGGGAATTCAATACCCTTTTGTTTTAAATCATGATAAACTTGAACAACTCCTTGCATCTCAGGATTTCCTTGAAATGCATCAGCCCAGCTCTGAAATAAAATAAAAATATTTAAGCAACAATATTTAATTCAAAAATAAAATATTTTTTTATATTTAAAAAATACTATTATGACATTTTGCATTATATTTAAAAAGAATTACATTTTACAAATGACACATCTAAAAAGGATGCAAGTCACTCTTACATGTCCTGAAGCAATGCCAATGGAATGGATTGTTATATTGGAGACATCAAAGAACCACAGAAAGCCACAAGTGAGAGAGAAGAGGATAAAACATGCCTGACTTAAGGTACTTAAAGAGGGTTGGAACGGGGATTTGGATACTAAGTCTAATATTGATGATTTCTTTTAAACTAATACATCATATGGTATGTATTCCTCTTTTAGCATGATTTGTTGTTACCTGTTTTCTCATATTACTAAGGCTAATTATTTTCTTACAAGGTAGGCGGTTTAAAATAAATGAGTTTTGCAAAACTTCTTGGACCTATTCATCTAAAAGAATTGTTTTAAAAAATTTATCCACTTTGTATTAAGTATGTTTTTGGGCAGCTCATTGTTTTTAAAAGAATTCTCTAGTCTATTTTAAATAAACTCACAGTTTCTCAAATTGTAAGCAAACTATTCAATAAAATCAAGTATTGTAGACTAAACACCACTCTATTGCTTCTTCAGATCAAATGTTGGTAATCCCGCCAGAGTAATGTATTTTATTCTTTCATGCTTTTACAGAAGTCTAGTGCATGCTCATTCACTGCAACCCACAAATCTCATAGGAATTGTCTCACAAATCAAAGTTAGACTGATTTTTACAGAAAAAAAAAGGGGGAGTAGAAAAGGCGTGAGTTTCCATATTACATAATCGTAAATGGTACTATTTTGTTTTCAGAAGCTAGGACTATGATGTTTTATACACGCAATCTTTAAATATTTGCCTTTTTATAGGGGGACACGAAAAATTAACTTAAAATTCCCTATATTTTCCCAATTTCTAGGAAAATTTTCAAATTTCCCTGCATTTTCCACTTTTTTTTTAAAAAAAGATGATTTTCACATTTACTGTGTTTTCCAGTTTCTCCTGATGGCATGGCAATCCTGTTTTATGATTGATAAAGAAGCAAACTGACAAATTGTTAACTCCTTGATAGATTTCCAATATATGATACATATTGATACATATCTACATTTAAGACATTGTATCTAAATTTTATAATTAACATATTAACATTCATATATATATATATATATATATATATATATATATATATATATATATATATATATATATATATATATATATATTGGAATGAATTTTGTTTTTAAAAATCAAAAATCAACAAATTTTGTACTAAGATCACATATAAAATTGCATTCATTCAGCTCAAAAGCACATATATTCACAAACAGAAAGACAAAGCATTATAATTCCAAAAATGTGTTTTCCAGACTTGGGAAAGAAAACATGAAAATTTATCTAAATCTCATTTTTTCTAATTTATTATGACATTTTCTTTTTATAAATTTAGAATACAAGAAAATAAAATGGTAATCTCTTCAAATCCAAATTATTTTTCTTGACTTTGAGAATGAATAGAAATTTTGGATCAATATTTTTAAGTCCACTTAAATAATGTTTCTTGCTTAAGAACTTCACAGTTTTTGACTTAATTTAAATACCTAGAAAACAATATAAATACAAAAGAACTTTTCAAAAGCAATTAGTATGAGAGAAGTTCTTGAGAAAAACACAGAAATTTATTTTCTACAATAAACTGTAAATCATGAACATCAAAACTAATATAATGTTTATTCTTACTTGAATTAAACTTAAAACTTTCTCTTGCACAGCAGTTGGTGGATCATTCTTTGGTCCTATTAATTTTACCAACTCAAGAATAAAGTCTTTCTGCATGACAAGCAAATGAAATCTCCTCTTGCAATTTTTTACACAAGTCTCTAATACCTAAAAGAACAGAAAAATTAAAATGAACATGACATTAGAAAAGCGAATCAATGGCCAATATTGGAATTTCTTTAAAGCAATAATAATAATTTAACTCTACATATTTTTATTACATTAGCTACAACAAACAATATACTTAAAAAAAATAAAGCATACAGTCAATAAATTATCTGAATTCATAATAATCTTCTGCAATACAGATACTGCATATAATAATTGTTTTTTTTTAATTCATTATATTTTAACTTTAAAATAATTCAAATAATTCTACTAAATGATCCTAAATTTAAATAGGAAAAAATAGTTATTGAATCCAATGCACATTAAATAAGTTATTTTGATACAAATAATTCTGCTTCCAAGAATTACTGATAGAATTCCTTATCATTGTATCAATTTTGTAGATTTTACAGGTTGAAAGGTAGGAAAAGACGCAATTTAGAAACAAATTTTTAAAACCAGATCAAATCTCACCATATATTTGGTGCAATTAAATCAAAAATGATTCTTGTATGAATAAACTCCAAACCAAACCATTCTATATAATGAAATAAATAATATATCTAGCTTGTTTCAAGGTTAATTTAATGTTGAAATTCATTTAACAAAGCTTCCAGCCTACAAATTAATACCAGTTGCATCTTCAGGCAGAGGAATTGCATATGTTGCTTCCTACTGTCCAAAAAATCATTTAAAATATCCACTGATATTGTATGCGCAAACATCAACTTATGGAGAAGCTTCTTCCATATGATTACACGATTCAACCCTGGATCTCAATTTAGTACCTTGCCCTCAAGTTGATTCAAAATAGTCTTTAAAGTATTTTCCGGGACATGAACAGCATTTTCATTTGTATGGCTTGGTGAATACTCACAAAGGCTGAATTAGGAATCAGAAAATTCATACACAATCTTACACAAGTTCTGTTCAGTCACCAAATGTAATGCAGGTTACCAAATCATTTCTTGTCAGAGGTCTTTCCTCAAGTAATTAAGTGCTCAAACATAGGCATTCATATGCATCAATGTTACAAAATAAATTTATTTGGGGTCTGCAAACATGTCAATGCTTTTTAACAAGTATTTTTATGCAGGATTGAATTCCACATATTAGCCCTTGTACAAAAGATATCCTAAAAAGTCATGAAAATTTTATTTTTAAAGGCATTTGAAAACTCTGGTAAGTTCTGATAACCTAAGAATTTTACCTGATCTTAAAGACAACATTTTACCAGTCTCCACCTCACATGATATTTCTCTGAACTCACTGTGATAAAATATGGAGCATGCTACCTTATGATTCTAGATGGTAGCCGAGACTGATGACCATTATGAACATGTTTGGTAGTAACCAAATTTGCAAATAATTGTAAATGTAATACATTTGTCTATCATAAATACAAATTTGTAAACTATCATAAAGGTAATAAATATACAACAAACTAATAAAATATACTTTTTCAATCTTCTAACAGTGAAATTCTAACCGAATTTTTATCTGCTCAAACAAATTCCAATCTCTTCGTCATTCCCAACCCTACTCAAAATTTTATTATTTTCTGTACATTTATTTACTATGTAATTTCATTATTTACTATTTTAAAACAGAAACATTTGATTATATATATATATATATATATAACGTGTCACGTTTGTCCATGATGGACTCCTAAATTACTTAACCGATTTTAATAAAACTTGCTCACCACTTGCAGTTTGATCCAACTTAAAAGAGAGAATAGTTTATATCTCAATTTAGAGTCACAATTAATTAAAACCTCTTAATTTCTGTAAAATTAGAACCTGTAATGCTACTTTCCGAGTGAAACACGGCCTTCCGGAGCAGCGATCGCTGATGCGCTCCGCTTCGTTCTGTAAAACCACGTTTTTTAAAATTGCCATCATTACGCGTTCGTTCAAATACTCAATATCGCAGTGGAATCGGATGGACTTTCTATCGTAGACCACGGAGGCATAATTTATTTTACGAAATATCGACGAAAAAATTAAATATCGATTTTTTTAAAGAAGTCCATTTTGACGTGTCTATTTCTCGAACGGCCCTGTAAAATAGACGCTTAGCTGGAAAAATATAGAAAATATATTTCATGAAAGATAATACGATATAGTATGCTGCAATACAATTTTTCAAAAATCGAATTTCTAAAACTGAATTTTTGGCGAATTTTTTAACGAAGAGGCGAAATTTCGGTTTAATATTTAATTACGCCGAAAGATAACTTAAGATGCTTAATGGATTATGGTTTACCTCAGTCTGAGCGATTTGAGTCTCATTTGCAAAACAGAGAGTACATGCGAGAAACAAATTTTGATCTTGAAGATTTGAAGAAAAAAGTATATAATGCTGAAGCCTCTCTAACAGACAAACAGTCCAGCGTATATCAAAAGGTCCGCAAAAGCATCGAGTCTGGTACAAGCCCAATATTTTTCTTAGATTCACCTGGGGGGCACTGGAAAAACATTTCTCTTATTATTATTATTTTCTTCTTTTTTCAAAGGTCAGAAGCAATAAAGGCATTGCCTTGGCAACAGCATCATCTGGAATAGCTGCAACGTTATTGGAGGGTGGAAAGACAGCTCATTCTGCTTTTAGATTACCCCTTAACCTCAATTACTCAGAGAACCCAATGTGCAATATTAAAAATCAGAATATTTTGGCTAAGGTTTTTACAAGATTGCAAGTCTATTATCTGGGATGAGAGTACTATGGTTCATAAAGCTGGATTCGAGGGACTTAATGCAGCTCTCAAGGATCTAAGAAATTCTGATGTTGTAATGGGGGGAGTAACTGCTCTACTAGCCGGAGATTTCCGTCAAACATTACCAGTTGCACCTAGAGGAACGCGTGCGAATGAAGTGAAAGCATGCATCAAATCATCGTGTCTATGGATGGAAGTGCAGAAACTTTGTTTGAATAAGAATATGAGAGTTCATTTACGTGGAGATATGTCAGAAGAATTGTTTTCTAATCTTCTCCTTAAAATAGGAGTCAGAACATATCCTGAATGTGCTGGTAAAATTCCATTACCCGAGCAATGCCGGGTACGGGAATGCTAGTAAATATATATAATTGAATAGTTAATGTCACTGTTTGTACAGATTTGGCTACTTATTTTATTTTTCTACAAAAAAACTGAACAACTTTAACAAAATAGTTTACCATTAAATAAATAAAGTGAATTTTTGCAAAATGAAAAGGAGCAGAATGTTAATTCACATAAATGCCTATCATTTAAAATAGATAGAATTTGCTAAATAAGAGACCTAATACACAAGTTATATATAAATCGAAAATTCCAACTACTTACTGTCAATGTATACAAAACTACTGTGTAATTTTTCCCAGTGTTTTGTTGCAATCTTTTCCTAATGGCTTTTACAGCATCTTTTGGTCTATGGACAATATTTAATAATAAGAGATTAAATGATATAGAGAATGAAAAAACACACATTTGAAAATATCAGATTGTTAAATTAACACAAAGCTCCGACTAATTCATAACTATGCTATTTTTTAGATAAAAATAATACAACTGAAAAATAAACCTTTATGTTAACAATAAAAGTTTCAAATGCAAAATAAACCTTTGTAACCTACATAAAATACATAACTATTGCAAACCTACATAAAATTTTAAAAAACCATCAATTCAATTATCGAAACAAAATAGTTGAGCTATAGCAGTTGAAAAAATGTAAGGTTAATCATTTAATGACAATATACCCAAATAAGAATTTTCAATGCTTCTTATTCAGCTTTAAACAAATTAACTAATATTATCTTTTTAAACATCTGAGGGGCCGGATCTCACTACTCAGAGCTGAATGGTATAAACATTAAAAATCAAAATGATATCCCAAGATAGGAGTGATTAAAAATTTACTTTTATTGTACTTTCTAAGAAATGGATTTACAATTCTGTTTTAAAAAGAAAAAATCAAAAACAAATGTATTAATTTTAGAATCATACAAAATATAAACATTTAAAATAAGAAAATGTAAAAAAATATGACAAAAATTTCAGTTAAAGTGAAGATTAGTGTGCTCACCGAGTTTGTTGCCAATATAGCAACCCAATGGAACGCTCTTCTACTATTTTTAACAATGGTTGAGTTAAACATGAACTACGACTACTTTTTTAAAAAAATATTTCATTAAAAGTAATATAAAATATCAATAAAGTTTTTAATTTTGTTTTTTATTATAATTAAAAGCTTTTTTACAACTATTAAGACACTGCAATTTTATTTTTAATAGGAACACGAATTAACACATTTTATTTTTTTTGCAACTTTTAATTGTTAAAATGCACTTTAAAAAATTGTCTGAATTCTTATTCTATGAAATCATCTGCATTCTTACTTTAAATGCAATCGAATGCAGATGCAATGGAATTCTTCACAATTTTGATAATTCTTTTTTTGCTCTAACGGTTGGTTTCCTTGATAATTTGTTATGTCAGCAATTGTGCAAGAATAGTGGAATGGAAGACAGTATTTCAAATCAGCAGAATGGATGAAAGGTGAGTGAAATATATATTTTTTTACAAGCTGACAAATTTAGGAAAAAATGCTTGTTTAAAATTTTGTATGGAGAATATTTTGATTGCTTCTTCCTCTGTTCTTCCTCTTCTTTTGACTAAGCACTGTTTCTGTCATCCAATCAGTTTTTATGTTCAATGTCCTAGCGAAGCCATAGGATGTATTTTTAAGTTAAAAAATTCTGCCCAGTGGCTTCAACAGATGCCGAAAGAATCACATGCTCTAACTTTTGCTCTGCCCCTAACAGACTGGTGCAGCCAGTCTGAAAAAAAAAACGATACTTATCGGTAAAAAAATCATAATTATATTGCGAAAAGTGATAGCGTAACTATTCTGCAGAAGTATTTTTTCCCCCATCTTTATTCGTGACTTGGCCTCCTTTGTGCAGAAAGGGGCACACTAAACATCACTTTTCCCAAAATTTTATTGACAGTAAATTAAGAAAGTAACAGGTAAAGCTTACTCTTTATTTAATCCAAGAACTAGCATGATGAACTGCAAACAAATACATTAAAAAAATATCCTTAACCTAATTTCCAAATAAGTAAATTTGTAAAAAATATAAATCAAATGAAGTAAAAAAAAAGTAAGATAACAATGGTCTTTTGTCAAATACTGATTTGTATCATTGTATTTATTTAATTATTACAGTAGTTACTAACACTGAATAACAGTTACAACTCAAAAATATGGATTTGTGGTGTATCCATATATTTTTGTTTAAAAAAAAAAGATGCTAACAAATAAATATCGTAACAAATAAATAAAAACATGTAATTTTCATAAAAATATCAAAATAAAAAAAATTAACCCACATCAATCAACAGCATACTGATTAAATTTAAAATGGATTAAAATGTGAAATTAAATTCATCAGCTTACTAAATGGGGAAATAGATCATGTACATTGCCAAGGACAATTGTTTTCTTTGAAATATAGGTGACTAGAGTTTATATTTTTTTCAAAATTCTGCATCATATATCAATATCATTATTAATAAAAAAATGCTCTGAAACAGATTATATTTCCATATATTCAGTCACTACCATCCTGCAGTCTTACTGAGGACTCAAGTTCATTCATGATCTTTACTTTTAATGTTGCTTTAATAATGCAGAACTAATTTAAATACAATAGCCAGACACAGCATTTAACATACCACCCATACTGAAAAATTTATATTTTCAACATGCAAAATTCTGCATATAATTATAAATTTTCAATGGCATTAGTTATAATGCACTGATAAATGTAAGAATTCAAATATCTTAAGATAGAGAAATAGATAAAGAACTTTAAAAGGCAATATTTAAAAATTTTAAGGCATAAGAAATTAAAGATCAATTTTGGCAAATAATGGGAAAGGTATTTTTGATTCATATTATTTGCATCTCATAATTTAGTGACTGTTTTAATCTTAATAAGAAAGCATCCATTAGAATTCTTAAAATCAGAATCTTATAAATCATCTTACCCTTCATCTGTATCATTTATCATATCACAAATCTCCATATTTAAAGCCCAATTTTCTGAAGGAAGAGCTCCATCTGTAGCTTGTTCTGTAATCATAGAAAAATTATACTTAGATTAAATTTCTTAAAAAAAAATTTTCAAAATCCACTTTTACAGGAGAATAGAAGAAAACAGAGAATAATGGAAAATAAGTGTAAATGTGTTGATGCTCTATATCAACACAATGTTCTAAATCAATACATTCAACAATAACACAAACCACCAAATTTGGCACAGATCTACTTTATAGGATGAGAATGTACATCACAGAAAAATTTATATGCATATTATTTCTTTCATTTTCAATAATATGGCATTTAATCTATAAATTTAAAACACAATGTATAACCACAAAAAAACTTAATTCTTTAGCAGGACCTCAATAATCATGATACATACAATGAAGTGACAAAAGTCATGGGATGACTGTTAATATCGTGTCGGTCCTCCTTTTGCCCGGCGAAGTGCAACAACTCGACATGTCATGGAGTCCACAAGTCGTTGGAAGTCCTCTGCAGGAATATTGAGTCATGCTGTCTGTATAGACGTCCATAATTGTGAAAGTGTGGATGGTGCAGGAATTTGGGTACGAACGGACCTTTTGATGATGTCCCATAAATGCTCGAGGGATTCATATTGGGCGATCTAGGTGCCCAGATCATGAGCTGGACTTGTCCGGAATGTTCTTCAAACCAATCGCGAACAGTTCTGACCAGGTGACATGGCGCATTGTCATCCATAAAAATCCTATCGTTGTGTGGGTACGTGAAGTCCATGAATGGCTGCAAGTGATCTGCAAGCAGCTGAACATAACCATTTCCAGTCAATGATCGATTCAGTTGCATCAGAGGACCGAGTCCATGCCATGTAAAAACAGCCCACACCATTATGCAGCCACTACCAGCTTGAACAGTGCCTTGCTGACAGTTTGGGTCCATGGCTTTGTGGGGTCTGCGCCACTCTCGAACTCTACCATCAGCTCTTAACAACTGAAATCGTGACTCATCTGACCACGCCACGGTTTTCTACTGGTCTAGAGACCAGTCGATATGCTCACGAGCCCAGGAGAGTCGCTGCAGGCGATGTCGTGCTGTCAGTAAAGGCACTCGAGTCGGTCTTCTGCTGTCATAGCCCAAGGAAGACAAATTTCGCCGCTCAGTCCTATCGGACACGTCCCTCGTACGTCCCACTTTGATTCCTGCAGTTATTTGACGAAGTGTTGCGTGTCTATTAACATTGACCATTCTACACAGACGTCGGCGGTCTCGGTCGTTAAGTGCAGGTGGTCGCCCACGGCACTGTCCATGATGGGATGGAATGCCTGAAATTTCATACTCTCGGCACACTCTTGATACTGTGGATCTCGGAATGTTGAATTCACTAACGATATCCGCAATGGAATGACCCATGCGTCTAGCCCCAACTAACATTCCACGTTCAAAGTCTGTTAATTCTCGCCGTGCCGCCATAAATCACGAAAAACCTGTTCACATGAATAACTTGAATACAAATGAAAGCTCTGGAAAACGTACTGCGCATTTATACTTTTTCGCTGCGATACTACTGCCATCTGTATTTTTGCATATTGCTATCCCATGACTTTTGTCCCTTCAGTGTGTGTGTATATATATATATATATATATATATATATATATATATATATATAAAATTATATATAAAATTCATTAATTTTATTATATATTCATTAATTATTTATTAATTAATTAAAAACAAATTTTCATATCTTTTTGATAGTTCTTTATTGTAGTTGTAATTTTTAGGTCGGGATAGCCTGATTGCTGCGGAGTTGTTTTCGCATCCCTTCTGCTGCGAGTTCGAACCTGGTCACAAAGATCTCCATGCAGAGAGTTATATCACTGGGAGTACTGAGTCAAAGGTGATCGTAATTTGGGTGCTCAACGGTCTATATCCTCAGAAGCTACTGCACACCTCTTTCCGTTGTAAAGCGGAACACGAGAACAATAATTGTAATTATTTAATAAAAATTAACTAAAATAAAAAAAAAAAATTAGATTTTTCTTAGTTTTCAAAGTAGGAATTGATTAATTTTTTTATATATTACTTGTTTTTCTTTTAATATTTACAAGAAATATACCAAACTATGAAATATAAGGAAATAATGCTATTTATTTTCTGCAGTGTGTTCTTTGGAATCCATTCATTATTGTGTGTCAGGAAATATAATTAAATTTGGAATAAACTCCTCTGATTGTAATGAAGTGACGCTATCCACCTGCCATAAGTAGAAATAAATATTCGATTCATTATTGCATAAAACTCCCAATTGATTTATTCAATACTTTTTGTCACTAAATATCATTGCCATTTTAAAAAGAAATTTAAATAATATAATTTCAAAATGGAAATGTTTGGATGCAAGTCTAGATGTACAAAAGACACTTTCTTCCAAGCAGACTACTGCATCAACAAAAAGGTGCTGTCACTGCAGTTATATTAAGGCCATTACTCTTCGCTGAATATTTCGAACTTTTCCTTATTTGTTTATGTTTTCTGCCAATATTGTAGCTTATTTTAACGGTATTTTGGGATCCTTTTGCAGTTGGGTCGTTACTGCAATATAAGTTTTGTTACTAAAAAGTAAAAAAAAAATAATGACGTTTTTTTTTTAAAAAAATATTTGTTTACAGAATTGATTCATCAGGAGAGATGGAAAATTTTTCCTTCGTTTTCAGAAATATAACACTTTTTTAGTATTATTAATAGAGTTAATTTTTGAATAATCAAATAAATTTTGGGCACTTATTAAGTAACGGTGAAAAAGCCAAAGCTCGCCAAATGTAGCACCGAAACCAAATGAGCAGTGAAATCCTGTGAGCACTCTTGTCATTTCGGAGAAAAGAGTAGGGACCTATTTTTGTTTGTATAAAGTTTACACTGTTGTCCTTTTTAAGCGTTAAGGTTATTTGCTCGTTTTTTCACCAAGGACTCCCCAATCATTCACCGCTAATGAATAATTACCACATTCTGTCTGAAACATGACGAACACTAAACTTTAATACCTTTTTCACGCCATGTAAGTCGCAAGAAAAATAATTGTGGCTATGCGAAAGCAATATTCAATAAAACTTACTCACATGTCTATGCTAGAAGCATTTATGTGATTCTACTGCAACTGCTTGTAAATCATGTGGCATTCATTCAAATCTCGTTTCTAATGATTATTTCGTAGCGGAATCTTCGATGAACATGCGAAACTAATACTTGAGTGATGACCGCGTTGAGCTAATTTTGCCAAAGCGCAATATTCTTCCTAAAAGCATTGAATAATGAGGGTGGCCATTGCCTTCTTCTGCACTCAGGATAACTCTGAATCACACCGAAATCGAACTTTAAAGTAAAAATTTCACCTGTAAAACTGTCACGCACATCTTCAAGAATAATATACAAATTAAATAATGCCGTCAGATGACGTTGAAAGTGCGTCGCAATGACGGGAGTGTAAGAGAGGGATATATAAGGAATAGTGGCAAAGAAGTAAAATTATTCATAAGCGTTTTAATAGCCGCTCAGGGCCATTGCCGAGTAGTTAAGACACGGAGTACGCACTCAGGACGAGTTTTTACGCAACCAGTCGTCCGGAATGTGGAATTACTCTGACGGAAATATGCGATGAGTTTGGATTAACCCAAACTACCCTCTCTAGGCTTTGGTAAAGATTCCAAGATGATGGAAAGGCCAGTGGGCATTACAATACAGGACGCCCCCAGAGTTACTGAATGATTTGTTTACAGAAGCAGACAGGGCACAGAATCAGACCTGACTGATTAGGTAGTCATCTCCAGTCACGGGTACGAAAATTTCTAGGCAGACCGCTCACGGCAACTCATTGTCTCAAGTGGTTAGCCTGAAGTGGAGAACATGCAATGTGAATATCGTCACAGTAGGCTTGTGGGATCTTTTGGGAAGAGTCCAGGTTTAGCTTGCAGTCTGCTTCACATTGGACTTTCCTTTGGAGAGTGCCAGGTATCAAATACCACCAAGAGAACATCATTGAATGATACCTTGATGGTAGTGCAAGTGTTTTCGTTTGAGGTGGAATTATACTGGACTAAAGAAAGGATCTATATGTTCAAATGGGAACCATGATAGGCCAAATTTATCCAGACATCATTCTGGAACAATATGTACATTTGTTTAGAGGTGCTATAGGGGCAGAATTTTTATTGATGGATGATGACGTCCGTTCTCATCGTGAAAATATTGTAAATGAATGCCTTCAATCTGAGGATAACACCCATATGGAAGGGCCACCATTCTCATCTGACTTGAATCCAATGGAGCATGTATTGGACATTCTTCGACAACGAGTCTTAGCTTTTCCACTACCACTTCCATATGTGTTGGAACTTCAGAGAGCATTGCTTGCTAAGAAAAATAATCTTCTCCAAAATCAGTTCGATAATTTAATAATATGCCTAAGCGTTGTAAGGACTTATTTCCTCTCCTAGGAGACATTCACTGTAATAACTATCATACCAACTACATAAAGTTTCTGTGAGGGAGATATTTTTTGTAACAGTTTCTTTGAGCAAAATTCGTAGTTTTGTGAATGGTATCATACATGTACCATCTTTTTCTATTCTTTATCTTTTGTTAAATAGTTGGACTTTATAAATAGGTCTCGTTTGTTTTGTTTCTAAACCTTTATTTGCCGGAGCTGTCATTATCCTTTATTTATGGACACGAGCGTACTTGAGAGGATATTTAAGTATAACTCAGCTGAAAATTTACTTATTAACATTTAGTGTGAGAGTGGCACAGATTAGAAAATTTCTATTTTTTCGAATGCGAAGTTGTAAATAGAAAGCATTGTAATCATCAGCGCACGATTTTGATGAATTTTCAAGTTTAAGTTCTTTATCGGGTTGTAAACACGTTGATTCAAAAACGAAAAAGTTTTGTATAACGAAAAGTATTTGTTATGTGTTCTTTATCTAAAAATTAAACATTTCTTTTGAATTTCAGTTAGTAGTTATTTAGGCATAAATGATGGCTAAGTAAGGGTAGTTTAAAATAAAAGAACATTTGAGACATAAAACAAAGGTCATTGCCCAAGAGCAATGAATTTACCAACCATAACGCTGTCACTTAGGTAATATTTCTTGACTAGTGTTCAAAAGAAGTTTTTCAGAAACTTCCTTCTTCGAAACAGAACTAATGGCGCCTGAATCAAGGTGAGGTTCCAGCTCCATCTAACATTTTTTTTTCAACATTTAACATTGATTTATGCAAATATTCGATTCGCAATAAAGCGTCAAAAATATTTAACAAAAGTAAAATATTTATGACGCTTAAAAAGTAAATATTTAAAAAGGTAATGTAAATGTAAGAGCATTCTAAAGCATTTGAATTTAGATCTTTAATGGAAGTTATTCACTACATTGATAAAAACACTTGTACATTAAAAAAAACAACAACAACCTCACAACGCTTAGCTTAGCTATGAAATGTCCCAAACTCCTGGCTCTGTAACTTGTCGCCAAAGATTAGAATTTTTCAAAGGTAATGTTCCGAAATAAACAAAATATTTTTCTTTCCCTTCAGTTGCAGTGCAGCTGTTTGTCAAAAGATCGGTTTCTGAACCAAGTTCGCAATTTTTTTTATTTCCTATTTTCACCACTATGTTTTAGTTCATTTAAGGAAATCATTTGTATTTCATTTCTGAAAATAATTTTTTATATCAGTATATGTAATAGGATAGAAAAACAAAACAATATTAAAAAACAATTTTTTAAAATCAATTCCTACTTAGTTTAAAAATGAAAATTTTTATTTTAGTTACTTTATATTAAATAATTACCATTAATATAAATATGGCAGAATCACAATATTAAACGACAAAATAGAAAGTAAATTTCTTGAAAATTTTCCATTCCTCTTTCTATATAAGGTGTTCGAACTCGCAGTAAAAGGATGTGAATCCAATGTCATACCAACTAGATCATCTCAAAGTCACGGCTTCAAGCAAATGACGTTGAATTATTGGACTGATCATGAAAATAAAGAGTGATTGAGTTCTACAGAAAACTTGTGAGTCGTAATGATTCCATTAAATATGAATTACAGTATGCAATCGAAAATTCTCGGAAAAAAGTATCGGAACAATTTTTAGAAAAGCTTGTGGATTCTATGATGTTTTTATTGGTAGATATCATAGAGAGAAAAAAAAGCAAAATACTAAAAAATTAACTCTTTTAAGCTAAATTTGTAACTGGTCCTATTTTATTTTCCAATTTTCATTTTGTGTAAAAAAATAAACATGAGTGAAATTGTAATAAATGAAACTGAATTATGGTATTCATTTATGCTTTTATTGTTTTAAAATACGTAATACACTATGGCAAATAATTGAAAATTTGCAAACATTTTTTTCTCGTTGGTCTAATCTTTTCTTCTCCCACCATATGCTTTTTTGAAAAATATTCAAAATTTGAAAGGAGTTGTGTTTGTCACAATGAGTTAAGTGTGTAAAAGAAATGGATATTTGAATTAAAAAACAATTTTCAGAAAATATAAAGGGCTAGAGAAAGAAAAAGAGCTAATATGCATTTTCCCTACTTTTTTGGAAAAAAGAACAGAATGTAAGTCGATTCTTTTATTTACAATTGTATATTTATTCGCTATAAATTTTTATTAACATCAATAATCTGATGTAGTTAATTGATTATTATTGATAAATTTGATTGAAAATGTTTTTAAATGTTGAAAAGAAAATTATAAGGCTTTATTGTTTCGAATAAATTGTTGGATTTTTAAAAACAACCACCTAGACTCATACGGTTAGACAGTAGATGGCAAATGTATGCAGTTGTGGAAATAGGTTTCCGACTGCATTATTACTTTCACTGAATGCTTTAAGCAAAAAAAAGTGTTACTTAGGTTTAGTCTAGTCATATTAACGTCTCGTTGTATAGCAACACTTGGGTTATCTTGGAACGAACCTCTTTTCTTCTTTTTTAAAGTGGTCAAATGACGAGGACGACCCCTGAACTGGTACACCCCTCCCCACGTCACTCCAACGGGAAGACGTTTGATCCTGATGAATTTTACGAGCAACAGGTCCTCCTATACATAACACCTCTCCATGCCCCTGCAACTATGATCAAAATTGGTCCTCCTACACAACGGTTCTTTGGCGGAATCGGGTATCGAACCCGAGCTGAAAACTTTCCATCAGTCCCCAGCGGCCCAATGTTACTTAAGAAAGGTAAGTTAATTAAGTATTTAGAACAATACTTTAATATGTTTTGCTCTTTCTCTAATGAATTTACAATGCTTTATAAAGAAATTTTTGAAAGGCTTCATGAAAGAGGCTTCAAAATGCATGTTCATGAATGGCATGATACTAAATATTCACGAATGGCATAATAATACATAAATGACGTAAATATCGGTGTAGAAAAAAATCTCTGAAGAGTGGAACGAGTGTTTTCGTCAGAAGTAATTCCCTATCCAATGACTGATGAGGAAGTATTTCAAACTCCTGACAGCTGTCGTCTCATTCCGCCCGCAATAATCGGGATTCGCAGCAGGCGCCGCATCCGACGGTCAACAGAACGTTTCAATCAGCGTTTTGTGAATGAAAGGGGGGATCACTCCAGTTTCTGAGCCATTAATATTCAGGGTCGGTTGAAACTGCAACCGTAGTTTTGTATCGGGATCTAACTGACTGATCAGGTATTCAGTCTAGAAGTTCTGAACTGGGAGCTCTGATATTTGTTTTGATCTCTTCCGATATCAACAGACGAGAATAATTCCAGGAACTTGCTTAAGTTCGTTCTTCGATATTCAAGAGCGAGGTGGCAACTATTTCGAGCGTATATTTTTAAATATATTTTGGTTTAAATTCTTTTAACGGTCGACTTAATTTGCTTAATTTTGCTTTAAGTTAATCTATAATTAATTAAAAAATAATTAAATTAATAAGTTAATATTTGAAAATACTGTATTAATATCAAATGTCATCCACTAGAAGTTTTAAAAAATTTGCTTGAACTTGAGTGGATGACTAAAAAGTATTTTATTAGTGATTAACAATTTTAACAAGATACATATAGGGAGAGTGTGAACTAAGGTAGTAGGAATTGATATAATTATTTCAAAAGCTGTTATAAATAATGCTTTGACTATAATATTCGTTTTTGTTTTCTGTAATTTTTGAAAAATTAAAACAAACATTCGTTCAAAAAAGTTAAATAAACTTCATTTGATATTTTCCGTCTTTTAAAAATATGTTCGCAAATCTGCTCTGATTACTTTTTTAACAATGCTTTACATTTTATTTGACTTTTATTAGCAGTCGGGTATTTCGTAAAAAATCGCTTTATATATCTGTATGCATGCGAACAAAATAACTCAAAAATGTGAAAATATACAGATGAAATTTGGCATGTGCATACATTTATTTAATTTTAATTTCATTAAGAAATTAATTGTACGGTTATTTTTTGTATTTTTAATTTGAAAACGCAAGGATTAGACAAATTAAATTTGTTACATGGCTGCTCCAAAATTGAACAACCGCATCAAGTTTGAATCCAATTGAGAATTCGGAAAAGCTTCAAAATTCACCCAGGATTTCTTCATCAAACCGCGAAACCTAACATAAAAAAGAGTCTTGCTCTTTTAAATACATGACAGAGTTAAGAGGGGAACACTCTTGCTGCTTAAATGGCAAATTATGTAATGTCTCCTAACTTTTAGATGACAAGAGAATGAAATCACAAAAATCTTCTTTTAAGACAAGAGAGAGACAAGAAATGAATTCAATCCTATCAAATCACTGAAGATCGTATTTATAATGCCGTTATAATCTCTTTAGAGGTCAGTGTTTTTCCTTATCGATAACTATAGCGACACAAAATTGAATGATATATTGTTAGAGATTAAAATGTCTGTTGCATTGTGGGAAAACTGACGCCGCGCTTGTGTTCTAATGCGTTACCGATGAGGTGTCCCTGCACGGCCAGTCAAATTCATGAGATCAGACTCGCGATGAAGGGCAAATCCCTGCTGTCTCCCGTTGGTCAAAGCGACCTGCCCAAATATAGGTTGCTCCTGAAATGGAGGTAGAGTGCGAACCTGGGAAACCTTCAAGGCAGTTGGGCCACATTTGTGTTTTCTCACTGAAATTTTGTAATTTAACAGAGTTTATAAAGAGGAAATTATTTTACAGGCGAAGAACTCATGTCACCCGTAAGCTAAGGATACAAAGAAAAGAAATGCTCATTTGAAATAACACTAATAATAAGGCGATTATGAAATAATAATAATAATAATAATAAGGCGAATAATAAGAAGGCTCATTTGAAATAAGGATAATAATAAGGCTTCTATGACAGTTAGCTTCAAAAATAAATAACTTTTGTAAGGAAGGGTCTTGAGTAGTATTTGTTCAGTGCTCTTAAAAACCACTGGGATTCGAAACATTTGAGGGCCACTAACATTAACCCGAAATGCCTTCATATCGCTTCAAACCCTCTCTCTCGAACGAAGCGTGGGAGTGAAAATGTAATTAGACCATCAAACAAGTGTGAAACACGCGCAACGGAGTTTCAAACAGTGAAGGGGAGTTCCGCCGGGCAATTTGTGTTTTCCTTCTCGGCCCTCGAGAAATAACTGAAACATCTGCTATTAATCCTGCGAGCCACCCTACGGCTGCATGGGAAATACTTGCACCATAAGTGAGAGGAGAGTAAGAGTGAGAGATATTTCTAGTTTAATTGTGGATTGAATGAGTGAATTTTGGGGGAGAGAAAAGCTGTTGATCAGTGAAAAACTAAAGAGAAATTAATCTATTCAATATATATATATATATATATATATATTTTTTTTTTTTTTTATATATATATATATTCATTGAGTATAGTAGAAGTAAAGTGCATTCATGGAAAAAAGGAAAGGGAAGGGAAGAAGAAAATTCACGTGATAAGGAATACAGAAAGACATGCTTTGTAAACAAGATGGAAATGAAAACGATTTTTAAAACATCCCACTTAGTTTAGTTTAATTATATTAACGCCTCATTGCAGATCAAAGCTAGACCTATATTGGGACGAGCCTTGTCCTTTTGAACTGAGGTCAGATGACGAGGACGGAACCTGAGCTAGCACTTCCATCTCCATCACACACCAACGCGAGAATGTTTGGCCCTGACGGATTTCACGTGCGACAGACCCTCTTACACGACGGCTCTTCCGTGGAATCAAGTAATGAACCTGAAATCCTGCAGTTCACGAACCGAAACCTTACTACCCTTAAAATATTCCCAGATCAATGCTCAATGGGAAAAATAATTTATAACTTGATCCACCTAATGTTTCTACAGTTGTTGATTACCATGTTACACAAAATAAAACGTTAGTACGAGTAATGATTTTCAAATAGTGATTAATCCTTTTGATTTAAAGTTCAGGTGCTGGATGGGGAACCGCATCTTTTCACAGTCGTGGGCAACATTTTCGTCTCTCGTGATCATTTATTCAGCCAGAAGTCGGACTTGATACTGAAAAAAAGTATGGTCCTCATTCCATACGCATACTCCTCGATAGCCAATTGTGAACCGCTTCTCCAGAAAATTCCTTGCCTAAATAATGTGTCACTACATCAAATGCAATGCCAACTGGCAGTTTATATAAGCTCTAACATACATAAGCTATACAGTTATAAGCTATGCTACAAATGAATTCCAGTTCAAGAACAAAAAATAATTCGATGTCAGGTTTATTCCGCTTTAAAAAGCATTGATTTTCGAACTATATTTATTAGTATAGATTATCACTATTATCAATAATAATATATTATTATTATATTAATAATATATTAAAAATATAAGATTATTATTAATAAAATATCATTATCAATGTTATTTTAAATCTTTTGA
Organism: Argiope argentata; assembly: GCA_026289955.1. NCBI lineage: Eukaryota > Metazoa > Arthropoda > Arachnida > Araneae > Araneidae > Argiope > Argiope argentata. The sequence continues at coordinate 2,037 of JAOUZG010050521.1, read as the reverse complement.
AAATGAAATACAAATTGAATTTTGCGAGGAATCAGGGAATGTTTTGTTGATTAATTATTTGAAACTTTACATAAATTATGTAAATCGCATGAAGTAGGGCACATGAGGCTTTAATACTGAATGCCAATGTTTTAATCAATAATGACAATGTTTTAATCAAATAATGATATCAAAAATTATTTAATTTATGCAAGTTATTTCAGCTTTTAAATGAAACGCGAATTTTCATATAATAGCTGTGATCACACTTTGATTATAAAATATTCGAAATGATTCAAGTAAATAAAAATTTAGAAGAAATTTCCTTTAGAATTTTTATAAGCATTTTTTTTACCTTAGTCGACATCTAAAAATAGTCTACTTATTTATATATATAATCGTTAGCAAATACAGACAAATAATAATCGTTTGGAAATACAGATACACATATTCAGATAATTCTGTTTCTCTAATAAAGCTGTGAAAAAAAATAATTCTGGATTTCAAATCAGCATCGCATTCTTCCTACTTGGTCTTGACAAAGCTCTGTTTGCTTTGACAAATTAAGAAATTTGAGCGAAGTACGAATCGATTTTTCGATGCCAGTTTGTGAAAAATATCGATCTATCGCTATCACTATCAGAAATAAGGATTCATGATGAATCACGATACAATATACGGATATTCACAATTAATTTGCGCTTTCGATTTTGTTTTGGTTACCGGATAGTTTTGATTTTTGTTGCTCTTCATTCTTATTGACTTTCATACAATATCTATTGAAAATATTTCTATAAATATCGTCATATTTTAATGTATATAAAAATTTGCATTAAGCATGTCTTTTTGCGAAATTTTAAATCAATTATTTTTATTCAAAAGAAAATGAATATTTTTATTAAATAAATGGAAACTTTCTTTTATTTTGAGCCCTTCTGATTAGTCCGTATGTTAACAGATGCTATTATAATTTATAATAGTTATAAATAGAAAATAATGCCGCGATATACCATAAAATATCGATACGTGTTTAACGATATATCGCGATGATGAAATTCGGGTACTGCCCATCCCAAGTAATATCGAATCTTTTGACAATTTTCACACTTTCTCTTTAGTGAAGGGATTTTCCCCCATTATATTGCCGTAAACTAGGGAGAAAAAGTTTTCAACAATTAAAAAAAGTTTAAGGCATTAAAATATCGACGTTTGGTACAATCATGGATATTTAAATGGATTTTTTTTTCTTCGAAATGCTAAACTGCAGGATGAATATTATAAAAATTTTAAGCGTCGTTTCGCAATTAATTATAATTAAAATTCAAAAAATAGATTTTTTGTTCTTTGTGTGATTAATAGAAGCACAAATTTATTAACCAATTTAGAGTAGAGTTGGAAACATGATATACGCTGGGAAATTCTAAAAGAAAACAAAATAAATGCAAGTGCTTCATCTTGCATTCTTCAGAATAAAACTGAAACGTAGTTATAATGTTTAAGATGTTAATTATTTGCATTGGCTCAACTCGAAAGCTTGTATCTATTATAAATATCAAAGATGATATAAAACTTCGAAGACCGAAGCTTGACTTCTCGTTTCAAAAACATCGCTTCATGCGTCATAAATCACGAGGTGATCCGAGCGAATCTCCGATGCTACTTTCTCAACAAGAGTAGCAAATCGAAACTCATATCGGCATGAAAAGTAAGCCGAGGAGAAAAAAATCCATCGAGAGAGTAACATTTCTTTTCCTGGATGGCTTTAAAAACGCCGCTTATTGGCAGATACCTGTCGAACAAGAGAATCGATCCCATAAGTTCCGCTTACGAGCTCACCAAAAAGATTTGTGTGACGAAAAAGAAGCAGTAGCCTCAGAGATAATAAAGGAAAGACAGATTTATGTAGCGAACTAGTTAAACGATCGCGCCTGAAGAGTCCCCGCACCAAACATCTATTTTAAAGCGTTACAGGCTGAGTGAGCCTCCAAGGGTGAAAACATTTGAAAAGCAAGATTACATTATAAATTAAAAAAATGCAGTTTTTGAAAAATGGTGTAT
>JAOUZG010050506.1:0-15416 GCA_026289955.1 Argiope argentata | reverse complement strand
AATGTGAAAATGAAAACGCCAATAGAGTTTACTAAGAAGGAACACAAATCTATGCTTTCATTTTGTTTATTTTTTTTATTTACATTTCACTTAATTTCATTTATCATTTATGTACTCATTTATATTTTAATATAACATTTTATGAACGTACTTGCATATTTATATATTTTTTATCTCTTTTCATATGTTTATTTATTTTTTTATCTCTACATGCATTCATGTACATTTTAGTCCCGCTTTTTCTTTGCTCAATCATAATTTTATTTCATTTTATGTACCTACTCTTTTATACTTCTAACTCTTTTTATGTATTCATTTATATTTTGATCCTTTATATTTTTATCATTTTTTACCGACTCATTTCTTTTTGTATCTACTCATTTACATTTTTTAACTCTTTCTATATAATTCATTCATGTTTTTATCACTTTATATATACTCATTTATGAATTTTTTCTTTTTCTTTATTAATTTGTCACTTTATTATAATTATCACTTTATTTACTCGTTTATCTTTTTATCTCTTTTTCTCCACTCGTTTACATTTTTATCTCTTATTCTCTACTCATTTACATTTCCCTTTTTATCCCTTTTATGTATTCATTTATATTTTTTAATCTGTTTTCATGTATTCATTTATATTTTTTAATCTGTTTTCATGTATTCAATTATATTTTTTAATCTGTTTTCATGCATTCATTTACATTTTTAATCAGTTTTCATGCATTCATTTAAGTATTTATCTCATTTTACTTTATATTTTTATCACTTTTTATTTACTCATTTATCTTTTTTTAAACATTTCCATATCTGTTACAAACATGAATTGTTACTTTCTTTTTTTAAAACAATAGCTATGTTTAGTGGTTAAGAATCATTCTATGACCCTATCCTCTAATTGGCATTGCGATAGATTAATAAATAAATGACTCTTTTCTTTATAAAGAGAATTATTTCCTTAAAGAAGGCATCATGCTAAGGATATAAACATATGGCCTTTATTTTCTTTTTAATATATGACAAAGTTTTAAGTTTTTGAAATCCTTGACGATTAACAACTTATATAATGGACTGTGGCTATGAACTTAGTTGTGTTATGTTGTGACTTATGGCACTTTGAAAGCCAGCTGACAGTTATCTTTCAGCGATATAAGCCGAGTGAACGTTTCTTGTGTTTTCACTATAGCCAACTAGGGCCAAAGGTATGACTTAGTTCATGCTTCCCATTCGATTGTTCTACCCAATTGTACATGGGGGTGTGGGCACATTCACACACCTCTCAGATATAACAGAAAGTCCCGAATCGGGAATCGAACGCGTGACACCCAGATCATGCGGAAGACGAGCTACCCCTAAGCCAGGACGTCGGCTATGAACTGAGTTAATTGAGAATAGTTCTCCATCTTTAATTCTATTAAAAATAATTTATTTAATAGACACTTTAATAATTGGAATAAAGATTTTGCTTGCTTACCTGGAGCGCATTCAACGGAGCATATGAGAGTAAGCATGAAAGTAAAAATACAGGAAGTAACGGTAAATCCCATGATTGCGTTTTGAACAGAATCCCAAACCAAAAATGCTGCAGTCATTTCTAGAAACATCTCCAATTTTATAAGTGCAAAAACGTAATAAATTATTGATAAAATACCAGTGTATTTCAAGCGTATAAAATTACTTATTGTTTGCAAACATACACTGAAAAAATGATGGAATGAAAGATAAAAAAAAACTCGAGAGATATATATATCCACCTTTTTATTTAAGCTCGCTAAAAGCTCAACTAATGGCATTCATAAATCCCTTTTGACTTAGTATTCGTTGTATATTGTTGTATACCGATATCGATTAATTTATCGGTATTGTGCATCTTCTGCCAGTCAGTTAATGAGATGAAACCGGTTCCATGCAGTGAGAACTGCATGAAACCAACTCCAGTCATTAATTAGATGCACTCTTTGTTTTGCCTTTTCTCTTTGTCTTTTCTTTATCTGAATTCACTCTTAATAAATCTTTAATTCCAACAGAAGCGTTGAGAATTCCAGATGGCATAGTGTTTAAAATTCAAGTTTACGTTTATTTTATATTATTCAATGGACAAATAAAATAAACCTTTTTAAATAACAACGCCAGCTTTATTTTATTAGTTCCTCTTTTTTTCATTACAAATTCCTACCAAAGCAAATCAAGCAGTTCTTTTTCAAATGTAAACAAAATCCCTGTGAAGAAGACCGTCCACTTTTAAAAACAAATTGAAGTGAACGGAATGTCTGCGAGCTCTTGTTCCATCAATATGAAATAAGATTCCTAACTGTTTTGTTTTGTCAAAGCATTGAACATAGCCGTGTTGCGAGTGTGAATTGATAAAAATATGTTGCGCCTAAATTAAAAAAATATTTTAAAATACAAGTGACTGTATTTGCTGCTGTATTAAAAAATCAATCGGGTTGATTTAAAAGGCTTGATATATCGAAACAATTCTGCAATGAAATTAACAATCCCTGTTGCCGCCAACTCGCTAACCTTTTTCCTGTTTCTGAACACATAGCTTTTGTTCATTCATCACTTCTATAATGAAAAAATTTCCAAAAAATAAAAAAAGTTTTTTCTTTATTTTTTAGAGTATAGAATTCACATATAAATTATTACATTTAGAACTTTTATTAAATATTTTTATTATATATATATATATATATATATATATATTGGCATAACAATACATTTCTAATTATCAAGCAAAGTATTTCACCAATGAAAGGAAATTCTTGTGCATAGAATAAATGTTATGAAGGCAAAATGCGCTTTAGAATTTCATTGGATAAAAATTAAGTAATAAAAATCTTCTCATTGCATTAGAAATTTAAAAATATTCAAAGAAGAAATGCTTCCTTGGGGGTCATATACTACTTTTCCGAATATTTTGCTCTAAGAATCCCTCTCTAAACTTAAAAAAATTACTTCGAATTTAATTTAGCTTTCAATTTCTTATAATATGTATAACTTAATTGTTGCAGTGATTGCTCTCATGTTTAGCTTTACAACAGAAGGAGATGTGCAGTAGCTTCTGAGGGTATGGACTCCAGAGCACGCGAAGGCAGGGATCTGACTTCTAGCTCACACACGTCACAAGTCCTTCTTACGGGATGGACTTGATTCATACATTTCATTCATTAATCCACAGATCATAATTTAGATCTGGAACAGAGAACGATCACCTCTGACCCAGTACCCCCTCCCTAGCGGTATTACTCCCGACATGAAGAACTTTGTGATCACGACAGATTTAGCTTTCATCATACACAGTCTTCGGCTGGCGTGTTCAAACTCGCAGCCCAAGGGATGCGTATCCAACTTCCTATTAACCAAACTGTCCCTTCTTATAAAAATAATTAAAAATACTTAATCACGAAAGAAAAAAAACAGTGCATTATTTTCGAAAAAAAATGTGGTTTATTTCTGAAAATTCCTTTTTTCGAAATAAATGTGATTACAGGCACCCTCAATGTCAATTAAACTCTGTTTCCTTCTTGCATTAGTTTGAAAACACACAAATAGTTGAATCCCCAATAAGAAAATAATAATTTTTACAGCCAATTTAAAAAAAAAGAAATGTTAAATTGTACTTAATATTATAATCTCTTATTAATAATAAAGTTGTGTGTACAATGATATCACTTATTAGAATTTATATCCCAATTAATCCTTTAAGTTAACCCATAATAATTTATTTTTCAATTTTTTTTCTCATTTTCTTATTTAAATGCATTTTTACTAAATTATTTATAACACGAGTTCTACAAAAGTTGGTGTTTTAATGAAACAAGAAAATTTTGAAGCAATTTAAATCGTCCATCTCAAAAATTATTATATTTACAAAAATTTTCCAATATTTTTCTGTAACTAAAATAATTTTTTATTTTTATGGACAAAAATTATTGATTATTTGGTAATAAACGATTGTTGGTGCCTTAAAAATAATTCTGGATCCACTAATGCGCCAAGAATTGGAATAAATTATATAATCACTGGAATAAATGAGCCGGATATTTTCTCTTCATGATTTCGAAGGAGTGGAAAACTAGCGCCATCTAGAGAAAATTTTAATAACTATGAATTCTAGATCTAAAATTAACATAATAATTCATATTCTGTTAAATAATTATCAGCGTGTAAAATTATTTTTTTATATGCGTTGTATTATTTGACATTTTCTTTTAGAAATTCTGGGATTTTCATTCTAGATTGGCCATTTTAACTGATAACTAAAAATTCAGATTAAATTCGTTTCTAATTTTTTTTCTCATAGATTTTGAAAATAATGCCTACCTAGAATTCAAAGGGGTAGGCGATGGGGGGGGGGACATTGGAAAAAAATTTTAATCTGAATTTCTATTTTTTATCAATTGTCCAAATAAATCATGAAAATGAATTTTCAGTCTGAGAGAATTCAGTGAGTATTCCAAATTAAGATAAAATTATAAAATGGGAGAAAAAAATTATAAAAACTTATAAATACTCCAAAATTGACTTAATAATTATGAAAAAGAAAAATATTTTTTAGAGAATTTTAGAAAACTATTTAATTGAGTGAGTGCATGTTGAAATCATTAAGGAAACATTTCCATAAAACTGAACAAGCACCTAGATTTTTTTAAAAAAAAGTTATTAGAATGATTGTCAAATAAATTTAAAAATTAAGATGCGAATTTTATGAATTATAAGGTATAAGAATAGTACCAAGCTTTTAAGAAGTATCTACAGTTAATTAAATATTAGTCAGTGTCATTCTCTTCATATAGTATATTTAATGCACAGTATTATATGCACGTTATCTTTATTTTTAAATAATATTGTGTACAATTACGGAAGCGTGGTTAAATTTTCAAATACTCAGACGTCTGTCTAAATAAATAAATAAAAATCTTAAAAATATTATAAAAATACGGCTTCGCCGATTGTCAATGCATTATAAATTTTAATATTCCATAGAATATTAAAATTTATAATATCAAATGAAATTATCAAAAATATTAAAAACGTTATAAATTTTAATTTATGAAACCATTATATTATTATAATTTATAAAACTATTTTGTCTTTTAAGAAGTTACAATGAATTTTATAAGTCGTAATGCTATTTTACATTTTTAAATGCTGTTTTCTCAAATGCTAATCTTTAAAAGAATTTTCTTTCGAAAAGAATTATCAATAAATAACTATTGACAGTAATTTAATAATAATTTTAATATATTCTGTTGTTCCTAAAATAGATAGTGAATAGTCTCTCCATACACATTCTATAGTTATTTTATTCAAAATTTATCAAAATGCAAAAAAAATTGAAAATTTCATATTATTTATTAGTCAAATCTCAATACTTAAAAAATAGATACGAATGCAGACTAATTTAGAATTCAAGAACTATACAATGCATTTCTCAAGATATCAGCGAAATTTTAAGAAAATTATTCGAGAAGCCTCTCACCAAACAGATTTATGTTTTATTTCTCTTTTTAACCAAATAAAGCCCCTTTACCCAATTTTCTTTAACCTTTGTTATTCAACTGATATATATTGGTTTCATAGATTTTTTTTTCCAATTTTTTTAAAACAAAAATACAATTTTTAAAGCATTTTTTTAAAAACTCATCCATCACATAGTCACATATTCTGAAACAATCGTTGAAAGAAAGAAAACTTGCTTTTAGAAGTGATATAGTCTTCTCAATTTACGGTACAGTATTGTTAAATAATTTTGAGTAATATTCAATTAAAATTAGCTTTTTAACGTATTCTAACTTATTTAAACTATTCATTTAAAATAAGATAAACGATACTACATCGTTTAACGTGAAACATATGCTATCAGATCTCCCATTACAGGATTTTAAAATTTTGTAATTAAATTGGCTTCTTTTCTATAAATATCTTTTTATAAATTTGGTTGCTTGAATCCTGAATTATAAAATTTTGGCTTTTCATCTAATGTTTCCCTCCAAATAAATGTTGCACTTCTAATATCTTCTATAGAAACAGGAAAAACTTGCTTAATTCACATGTTCTTCCAAATTTAAAATTTAGTCTGATACAAAGATGTGGGAACTCTAGTAACCTTGTGTTTTGAAACAAATTAAAACCGAATTTAGTGTCAGTTTATTTATATCAATATCACGGGTGGTGCTAGCTTCATAAACCTGATAACATCTACGATAAACAAGTATTACTTTTGTATTGTGGTTATGTTACTCGACTACAATCACTGGTTTCGCTGGTTCGTGTCTTGACTTTCTGCTGCCACATTGATGACCTTGACTATGCAACTTGTGCAGACGTCGTAGCACCATCTACCCTCAATGTCGTCAGACACACTTGAAGTGGCAGCAAACATAGTGGCAGCAACATTCACTGGACGCAGCAACCAAAACAAAGTCGTCAGCCTCATTTGACGTATTAACTGACACATTCACTAGCCAACTCACTCCCACGCTCGCAATAACGTTTGGCACTATAAAATCGTTCGTACTCTCCACCGATTTGCTGTTGAAGAATATTATGGTGCTAGCCTCATAAATCAGATAACATAAACAATATACAAGAGTTATTTTTGTAATATAGTTATGTTACTCGGCTACAAACACTAGCATCGTGGATTCGTACCTCGATCTTCAATTCCCACATACGTTTTAAAGCATCACTACGGTTGTTTTGGGATAAACTTCGTAATTTTGAACCACAGTCAGATGACGAGGAAAACACCTGAGCTGAACTCCCCCCCCCTGCAAGGTTCCACATGACACCAGATCAAAACCGAATAATCATCCAAAATATTGGAGGTAAATATGATGATGGTGTAAAATTCTGTTACTGCGCATGTAGTAAAATTCTGTAAAAATGATTGTACACCTGAGTTTATCTTCCCCACCCCCATCTATCCTAACTTAAACACCATACCATATCAAAACCGAATAATCATCAATAATAGATTAGAGATAGATATGATTGATCAATAATAGATTAGAGATAGATATGATGATTGAGTAAAAATCTATTTTTGCGCATACAGTAAAATTCTGTAAAAATGATTGGAACATTCTGGTAAAATCAACTAAGTTTCTTAATGGCTTATAAAAGAATTCATAAATACATGATTTATTGCCTTGAATTTTGTAGCTAACTTTTTTCATTTTAATTTTAACGGATGATATCTGCTTACAAAATATATTTCAAAGTATTACATGTAAATAAATAGTTGGTTTGAAGAGAGTTAGACTACTACTTCTAATTTGTGATATTTAGCTCCATAATGTGGAGAAAAATTTCAGCATGATGGATTTCATGACTATTCTATAGATTTAATGTTATTATTTTTATTTCATTTAAATTATCAGACCAATCATATTCAGCACATCTGATACATCTATTAGATAAAGTAATTTCTGTCGATGACCTAAGCTTTTTGAAAGTTAATTATAGCCAAGTTCATTACACCATTGCTAAAATATTTTGTATTAACAATTGACAGCTATATTTTAAAAATCGGAATAGCACAAAAAAGAAAAGAAATGTTTATGCAATTTCCAGTTTTAATTAATTTTATGAACAGAATATGCCTGGCAACCAGATATATGTAATTATTCAGTGAATAAAATAAAACCATATAAAATCTTATTTTTTTAAAAAAGAGAGATGGAATTGTAAAAACGAAGCAAACAATTGAATTGAAAGGTTGTCTCTAAAGAAGAAATACTTTATTGAATATGCCCAAGTTACTCCCTATCCTTTCCTTCCCTAAATAACATTTTAACAATTCCTTTCAAACTAATAATTTATACTACACTCATAAATAAATCCAGTTTTAAAAGTAAGTTTAAGATAAAAACTAATATTTCCTAAATTCACTAGCAGATGGCGCTGCTAGTATGGAATGGAGGTATAACGTATTAATGGATTAACTGGTATTAATTTCTAAAAATATTAAAATAAGTCATAAACATCAAGAAGGCATAATTTTTAAAAATCTCAACATTTTGGCAAACAATTAAAGTAATATAAAATTATTTACAAAATTTCTTCGCTGCAACTAGAAATCATGCCAAATTTTTTTTTAAAAAAAGTATAGAACAACTTTAATGGTCGCACGTCTACGCTTTAAAACTCTACTAAATAGCGGCAAATATTGTTAAAGAATTAATCTTACAAAATTGCTTAAACTTATCAATTATCAAATAAAGAAATTGTGGTTAAAGGTAATAATCTTCAGCGGTAGCATCATACTTATGGCGAGTAAGTAGAGCTAACAGGTGTTCAACTATTACATGTCTATTCACAGAGCGGCCATTTAAGTTTTAATATCGTATCGACCTTCTTTCTCAATTCCATTTTTCGTCATTTATTGATAAGCATGTGCTGTCATCTATCGATCATGGGTAATACTGTCTAAAATTTTTTCCACGAACATTTTCAAATATTTTTTATTAGTTCTTTTTCATAATGAATACTTATCTATAATTGTAATAAAGATGACCAGCTAAACCAAACACATCAAATGTTATGTGTTTGGTTTAGCTGGTCATCTTTATTACAATTATAGATATATATACATAAAAAGGGGTTATTTGATGGATAAATAATTTTTTCTGCTGTTGTGCGAAAGAGAGTATGAATGCAGAATGTATAAAAGATGGTCAATGAATGGTTTTGTGCATCAGTTTATTATGATAATTATTACTATAGTTAATCGTTTCTAATAACATCTCTAATAAATAAATTATTATTATTTCTCACAAGGATTTTAATTAATTAATTAATTAAAAATTAGGTGTCGGAGTTTATGATCCATTGAGATCGAGTGCTCTGTGAAAAACCCTATAACTGCTGTAATAAAGATAAATATGCATTTTGAAGTTCTGCAGTTCACACTATGTGTGTGTATAGGCGCTCAATAGGCCAAATTTTGTAGTTATAGATTGTTTATCTATAACTACTAAATTTAGTACACACACACTTTCAGGGCGTAAATGTCCATCACGGAGAGAATTGCTTGAATTTTTAATTAGAATTTTTATTAATTAAAAGTTAAGAAAAATTAGAGATTTTTTCGCAATGGTTTCCATAATTATTTTAGCACAAAAACTGATTTTTACACCATATAAAAGTTCAAAAAATAATTTTTGCAACGATTCTAAGGTTTTAACCAATGAATTAAATTTCTATTTTTAAATTATGTTTGAAAAAATATTTTAATCATATTTTCACGACAATTTATTTCGCACTCAACGAAAATAAAATTTAAGCTGCGTGTGATGAATTTTAATTAAAATAAAACTTAACCCATAAGAGTGTGGGAAAATGATCCTTTATCAGCGAGTGTTTGCGAATCTGAGGAATTTTTATCGAAGAATTCTATAAATTATAAAATAATTTATGTTTTTAAAAAATATTTTCTTATACAGGTAGGACTGCTGGGCTGAATGATTCGATTTTCTGTATTCATACTTTTAAACAATATTTTTGGTTTCGGCAAAAAATTTTTGCATATATTGAGGTATTTTGTAATTATTCCTTATCTCTTCCATTTCTCTTCATTATTCCTTGTTTCCCATTTTTTATCATGTAAGAAAATGATGTTTTAGGAATAAGGTTTGTGGCGTGAACAAAAATCCGTAGGCGAAAAATTAAAAAAAAATCGGTAGGCGAAAAATAAAAAATTATATGCAAAAAAAATTAAAAAATAAAAATTATTACCTGCACAAGCATCTCAAAAAATCAGCTTTAAATAACGTGTTACCATTGCATTTACAAAAGCTCCGATTTAAAAAAAATAAGTTAATTACAACAAATAAAACTTAGACAATATCATTTTGAGCGCGTTATTGTCTGAAATGAAATACATATGAAAAGTGATACTTTTTTAAACAATAAATGCGAGACAAAGTTTTTTGGATCGTTTGCACTACCAAAGTGACTCATTCAATGAAATGATTAAAATTAATGAAAATATAATTTAACTTACACAAGCGCGTGGTGCTTGGCAGTTCAAGAAATTATATTCTGACATGATACATTGAAATATGCGTAGCAGATTTCATTTTAATCTTTTATATAACATTAAGTCCTGAGAATTTGCTGGTCGCCAAAGGCGACTTGTTAATGAATTTATTATGAAAATTTTGATAGGTTATGTTTGTTACCACTACATAATTATTTTCAGGAGTGCATTCATGATAAAAATAAAATACATCTTTGGATTTTATATATGAAAAGGCTCCTAGGATGTAAAAAGTGTATTCTAAATTTCTACTCAATTTATCTAACTTGAGATTCTTCATAAAGAAGTTAAATAAAAATACAAATAATAGTATGAAATAAAAAATATGTAATATAAAATCTATGAGCATAAATTTCAAGCTATCATGTGAGAACATTATTATTTTTAAGTCATTATTTGACTTAAGTCATTAAGAACAGTTTAAACCAGTTTTAAAAAACAATACTGGTAAAAGCAGGTAAAAATATTAAATTAAGAAATCGGTTACATAATGAGGATAAGAATCCGAAGCATAATGTTATTTTTTAGCAACCAACATGCAACTATGATGCAATTCCCAAGGCATGATACTATTTTTATCATCTTCGTATTATATGTATATTTTAAAATTTAAACACCATATTAATATTTTGTGTCTACGGCGTACAATATACAATATTGTGTCTACGGCGTACATATTTGCCAACCCCAACTTTGAAATGAATTAACAGAAATATAATTATTATACTTCAAATTTTATTGGATAACAAAATGGATAATATTAACATCTTATCAGGTTATTTGGCCAGTTATTTTTCTGAATGTAGCTGAAAGTCAATGAACTGCAATACACTTTCAAAACATTGTCTATATTCATAAATGCAGACATTTTCTCCGATAACAGTGACCAAATATGGCTCTTGATCCAATAAAACCCACAAAACCAAACCAATAATAATGTGCACAAACAAGTAGATAAACACAGATGCAGGGTAGTGTGTAATCATAACAAATAAAAATTCATAATAATAATAAAATATTAACCTAAAATGAATCATTAATATGTTAATAATAAGAAATACTCTGAAACGTGATATTAATTGACCATCATCTTAAAAGTGGGACCTCAAAATATGCATTGCAAAGGTCGCTTTTGTATTTAAATCTCCCACTGTAAACTTTTAAGTTTTGTTTCATTTTTCTTCAAACAAAAATGAGAATTTCGTTTTTGTCTAAAATGTTCTTTTTCAAATTCCGTAATATATTTTTGTGAATAAAAAGAAAATTATCTTAATAAGTATTAAAAAACACTTCACTTATCTTAGTCGATAAAAAAGATGTACCATTTATTTACTAATAATAAATAGTTATTAAAAACTGTATTGCTTATTTATTTATGAATAAATAGTTCATATTAAAAATAGTTCTAAGTCAATAATTAGTCCATAATACTTTTGTTAGTTATTGGATTAACTTAAGAATTTGCTTTTCCAGTTTTTATTATTCTTAAAATAAATACATCTTATTTTAATGAGTAATGTCGTCGTTTACTTATACATTATTAAATCAGTAGACTAATAGTTATTATAAATAAAGTCGATTTTTTTTCTTTCAAATTAAACCTGTCCTAAATAATTTAAAGGTCCTTTAAATTAAAAAATATAAAACATTTTTTTTCTTCATTCACTGTTTGTTACGGAGTTGGATTTTGAGCTTCTGAAAGAAACAGAGCAATAGTGCAAAAGATATTTCTCGAAGATTAATTCATACGATGTTGAATAATAAATCCTTTCTTTAATCGACTCAAATTGCTCGATTTCATCTTAAAGAAGTAAATTTTATGCATGTCACAACAATATTTAATTAATTGTAAAGATATATATTTTTTAAAAATTTTCTGAATCCAGTCCAATGATATCAGTTATTCAAATACAAAATATATGTTTTATTGTATATAAAAAAATGTTAATATAAACTACTATGGTCTTCGCTGACATTTTAAAAGAAATCTTATATCAGTAATTGTTAGAAAAGAAAGCATCCATTTTTGTTAGAAAGAACGATATGTAACAAAAAAAACTAAATAAAATAAGCAAGCACTAAAACGGAAATAACGGCTCCAGAATAACTAAGAAAAATAAATTTAGACAGGAAATCTTTTTGAAAAAATACACAAAAAAAAAAAACTAATAAATCTTCTGGAAAAAGAAATAACAAAAAAGGGTTGACTGATTCAATAGACAAGAAACCCCTTCCGGAAATTTCTGATTCCTTTACAGTATTTACTTTTTTTAATTATTATTCTTCGGTAATTTTTTTAGCTCCATTTGCTATTCAACCTCTTAGAATGTAAAATTAAGAAAATGTTGTACAGAGAGAGATGATATTTGTTTTTAAAGTAATTTTATATCTTAATATACATTTATGCTTATCAAAGGACAATAATTTTTCCCGTTCAGGCCAAAGATGGCCGCTAAGGTTTACTTACTGAGGAAGGCAAGTCCGACCTGTGGTGCAAGAACAAAATCTCTAATTTGGTTTCAGATTAACTCATAATATTTAATTTTGCATTTAATTCAAGAAAATTAAGTTTTAGTTCGTTCTATTTAAGCTAATTAACTCTAATCAAGCATCAGCTAAAATTAAATATTAGAAAAGGTCAGATGCCGTCATCTTCTCTTAGTGTTAAAAATTGAGAAAAAAATATTGGAAAGAAAAGTACTGAATTTTTTTTACTGTCCATAAAAAAATTATAAACTTTTTAAAATCTATTTTTAGGACAGCTCTGAGATTTAATTTAATTGATTCCTATTTCTAGAAAAAAATATAGTTGTATTTCATTCTAATTTGGAGTTTATAGATAGACGGTTGCTGCTCTAAATTACCTAAACTTGTTGTAGCATGATCATAGAATTATTTAATAGAAGTTTAACAAGATTTGCATTTTTAACCACTTTGAATTTAACTCATTTCGTAATCTTCTGGATCTCTTTGCTAAATGCTTATAAAATATTTCAGCTACAACAAAAATGAATTGATCGAACAGAATCACAGTAATTTGTAAATGCCAAATATTGAATAGTGAGAATGTAAACGAAATAATATTTTATAAAACGAAATAGCTAAATCTTAAAATTCATGAATTTTTTTCTTGATTATTTAATTTTCTTGAAAGTGTACAATTATTCTATAATATATAACTATATGAAAAAATAAATGTTTAAGACACGATCAATGCAAGAGGAAAAGTGAGAAAAATAATAAATTTATGTTAACCCTCTTAAACTCCTAAAAAATTCAGAAAGGAAGAAAAAAAATCAACAGAGGTAAAGTGGCAAACTTTAGAACACCCTTCTTTTTAAACTAGAACTTATGATAGGTAATTTGTCAAGAATTCTTTTTTCTCACTCTCTTTACTAAGACGAGAACTACCTGATTTTTTTTGTACTGATATGAGACGTTCTTAGTATCTATTAACGTAGATAAAGCATTCTTGGAAACCAGTAATATAAAAAGAAATCCAATTTTTAATTATGGTAACAAATAAAAATATCATTTTAGTTACATTATATTAAATATTTACATTTAATATAAATAATTTATCAAAAAACTATGCCTGGCCAAAAGAAATTGTCCGTTTCCGTTAAAAATAAATTAGAACACATGAAGAACATCCTCAATTGGCGTTGTATTTAACATAATGAAAATACACTCAATTGGCTTTTGGTGTTGAGAAACACCAATAGTGGCAACGTAAATTTCTACGCCAGACGGGTAACGCAATACAGATTAAAATTGTTAATTTTCTTTATTCTATTGTATTTTAATTCGAAAATACTTCAGAATGAATCCGAAAAATAGATGAATTAACAATTTTTAATTTTAAAGGCATCAAACATTTTAAAAATAAACAGAATCGTTTGAAATAATCGGTCGAAAATATGTTCAGCGTAACCTCATTACCGTGACTTCTTATTCATTTGGTGATGGGAAAATGAAGATTTTGGCGGGAAAGTAAGAAAAGTGTCATTTTTACTATTTTCCTGGCAATTTTTCCGTTTTTTCTCCCTATAAGAACCTTCCTCGTGTCTTAACGAAAATTTTTAAAAAATTAGCCGAATTTGTCGAGCCATTCTCGAGTTCTGGGCTTAGTAACACATTTGAGGATTCATTTTTATTTACATAGATTATTTCGTGAACCTTGACTTTCTACATTTATTAATATATGCATATATTTTATTTTTCTTGAAAAAAAATAGTATCATTAAATTCAATAGTTGGCATTCCGTGCTCAGTTGAATTCAATTTTAATTCCTTTGACACATAGCCATGGGTTAATAATTTTTTTTGAATAGTAGATAAATAATTAAAGAATACCGAGAATAAATATTATGTTTTGTATAAGAAAAAAATATTATTATGCATAGGAATAAATATTATAATACTCAAATAGCTATTGTTGATATTTCTGGCTTAGTTTGCTGCAGTTTTAATAAAATATTTCAAAAACAGTCCAAGAGAACAAGGCTTGAAGGAATCAAACTTTGCAAATTGCAAAGGCAATTTTAACATCAGTTTCAATACCTTATGAAATGGAAATGAGATATAAATTTAAATAAATCATGATAATAATATGGTAGACATACATAGTACATCTACATACACTTATTTTGAAACAATTAAACAAGAGAAATTAAAAACATAATGTTAACATTTTTTTTTTACTTTTTCATTTTGTAAAATTATTTACTTGCGTATGGCTTTTCATTTTTAAATAATTATTTTTTTTGCTGTGACAAATGAATCATTTTGGAGAATTTTTGCTTTTATATTTCTCTTTGCAAACAAAGGAAGATTTAGTACAAAGGAAGATTAGTATGATTGCTTATAACATTCAGTTACAACAGTTTTAATCTTTTAAACATTAGCTTGCTGTATAGATATTAAGATATCCAATTAGGTTAAAACGTGAATTTGAAGAAAATTTGTATTTATTTATTTTGCAGTTTCAAAAATTAGGTTTCAAGTGATATTTTTATTATCATGTGAGAACATGATGTTGATTTCGTTTGGGGTTTTTGAATGATTGAAGGCAACGAATAATTGAAGCCCGAAATCACGTGGGCAATGCTTAAATGGTAATATTCATCAACATCTTTTAATGACATTTATTTTTCACTGCTGTTATTAGTATTGCATAATTATTATGTATGCTTCTTTGAAAGCTGATGCTCTTTTAAAAGGTTGACATGCTTTTACCAATATTGCTTTATTATTACGTATGTTTCTTTGACAGAATACGCATTTTTAAAAGTTTGAAGTATAACTTTGATATCGTAGCTGTTATTTCATCTGAAAATTAGTCGAGCTCCAAAATACTGTTGGCCAG
>JAOUZG010050500.1:0-12873 GCA_026289955.1 Argiope argentata | reverse complement strand
ATGCACATGCGCAAAACGCCGCTGTATTCTTAGCATTGTGCTTTTAGACCGGGATTTCACTACATTAAAAAGCAAAATTTTATGGTCGTTTTAAGATTCTAAAACCCCACCTTTTCGGACGCGATGTGTGGCATTGTCGGCAGAATGGCTATTCGAATGTAGCTTTTTGATGGTGGTCGGTTCGAGTCTCTAACCCACTAATTTCGTCTAAAAATTTTTTTTCTTTCTTTTTGAACGCTATTTTTAAGGAAAATGCTATATTGACTGTGAAATATTCCTTAAAAATAAATTTTAAAACTTATGAATTTCATCGAAAATACTTAGAATTCTTTGTAATTTTTATGTCAAGTTCATGAACATGCGCAAAACGCCGCTGTAATCTTAACACTGTGCTTTTAGACCAGGATTTCACTACATTAAAAAGTAAAATTTTATGGTCGTTTTAAGATTCCAAGACCAGACCGTTTCGGAAGTGATGTGTGGTGTTGTCGGCCCAGTGACTGGTTGAATCTAGCTTTTTGATGGTCGTCGGTTCGAGTCTCTAAACCACTATTTTCATCTAAATAATTTTTTTTCTTTCTTTTTGAACGCTATTTTTAAGAAAAATGCTATATTGACTGTGAAATATTCCTTAAAAATATATTTTAAAACTTATGAATTTCTTCGAAAATACATAGAATTCTTTGCATTTTTTTGTGTTATGTTCATGCACATGCGCAAAACTCCGCTGTATTCTTAGCATTGTGCTTTTTGACCAGGATTTCACTACATTAAAAAGTAAAATTTTATTTTTGTTTTAAGATTCTAAGACCCCAACAGGTCTTAAGCGAATTGTGGCTTGGTCGGAAGAGTGACTGGTTGAATATAGAGTTTTGATTTTCGACGGTTCGAGTATCTAAACAGCTAATTTGTTCGAGATTTTTTTTTCTTTTTTCCTTTCTTTTTGAACTTTATTTTTAAAAAAAATGCTATATTGACTGTGGAATATTCCTTAAATATAAATTTGAAACCTTCAGGATTTCTTCGAAAATACATAGAATTCTTTGCAATTTTTTTTGTCAAGTTCGTGCACATGCGCAAAACGCCGTTGTATTCTTAGCATTGTGCTTTTAGACCAGGATTTCACTACATTAAAAGTAAAATGTTATGGTCGTTTTAAGATTCTAAGACCACACCGCTTCGGAAGCGATGTGTGGCAATGTCGGCAGAGTGACTGTTCAAATCTAGCTTTTTGATGGTCGTCGGTTCGAGTCTCTAAACCACTAATTTCGTCTAAATAAATTTTTTTCTTTCTTTTTGAACTTTATTTTTAAGAAAAATTTTATATTGACTGTGAAATATTCCTTAAAAATATATTTCAAAACTTCAGGATTTCTTTGAAAATACATAGAATTCTTTGGAATTTTTTGTGTCCTGTACATGCACATGCGCAAAACGCCCCAGTATTTTCAGCATTGCGCTTTTTGACCAGGATTTCACTATATTAAAATGTAAAATTTTATGGTAATTTTAAGATTCTAAGACCACACCGTTTTGGAAGCGATGTGTGGCATGGTCGGAAGAGTGACTGGTCGAATCTAGAGTTTTGATGGTCGTCGGAAATTTGTCCTAATAATTAACTAATAATAACTAAATCGGTAATTTGTCCTAAATAATTTTTTTTCTTTTTTTCCTTTCTTTTTGAACTCTAATTTTAAGAAAAATTCTATATTGACTGTGGAATATTCCTTAAAAATAAATTTCAAAACTTCAGGATTTCTTTGAAAATACATAGAATTCTTTGCAATTTTTTGTGTAAAGTTCATGCACATGCGCAAAACGCCGCGGTAGTCAAGTATTGTGCTTTTAGACCAGGATTTCACTACATCAAAAAAGTAAAATTTTATTTTTGTTTTAAGATTTTAAGACCACACGGGTTTGTAAGCGAATTTTGGCATGGTCTGCAGAGCGACTCTGGGAATCTAGCTTTTTGATGGTCTTCGGTTCGAGTCTCTAAACCGCCAATTTGGTCTAAATATTTTTTTTCTTTTTTTTTTTCTTCATTTTTGAACTTTATTCTAAAGACCAAAGCTATATTGACTGTGAGATAACCCTAAAAAATATATTTCAAAACTTAAGAATTTCTCAGAAAATACATAGAATTCTTTGCAATTTTTTGTGTCAAGTTCATGCACATGCGCAAAACGCCGCGGTAGTCAAGTATTGTGCTTTTAGACCAGGATTTCATTACATTAAAAAGTTAAATTTTATGGTCGCTTTAAGATTCTAAGACCACACCGTTTCTGAAGCGATGTGTGGCGTGGTCGGTAGAGCGACTGGGTGAACCTAGGTTTTTGATGGTCGTCGGTTCGAGTCTCTAAACCGCTAATTTGTCCTAAATAATTTTTTTTCTTTTTTTCTTTCTTTTTGAACGCTATTTTTAAGAAAAATGTTATATTGAACGCGAAATATTCCTTAAAATTACATTTTAAATTGGTTTTAAGTGTCAAGTACAGGCACATGCACATAAAACCCTCCTTTTCTTAGCATTGTGGTTTTAGAGAAGGATTTGCCCATTTTAATAGCCTTAATTTTATTTTCGTGCTAAGAATCAAAAATTCTTCGGCTTTTCAAGTAAATATGTGGCTTGGAGATCAAATCAACAGAAAAAACACCTTTTTTTTCTGGTCTTAAGTTCGAGTCTCAGATGTGCTATTTTGTTAAGTTTTTTAATTTTGAATTTAACTCTTAGTAAAAGTTAGAAATTTACTCTAAAATATTCCAAAAAACCTATTATCGAAATAAAATATCTATAAAAAATAATAATACATTTTAAATTGATTTTCAGTGTCAAGTACAGTCACATGCGCTGAAAACCCTCCTTTTATAAGCATTGTGGTTTTAGAGAAGGATCTGTCCATTTTAAAGGCATTAATTTTATTTTCGTGTTAAGTATCAAAGATTCTTCGGCTTTTCAAGTAAATATGGGGTTTGGTGGTCAAAGCGACAGATTATACGACTTACTTTTTCCGAGTCTCAGATGTGCTATTTTCTTTCCTTTTTTAATTTTGAATTTAATTCTTAGTAAAAGTTAGAAGTTTACTCTAAAATATTCCCAAAAACGTATTATCGAAATAAAATATTTTTTTAAAAAAATATTAATACAATTTAAATTGATTTTAATTGTCTAGTACAGGCACATGCGCAGTAGACCCTCCTTTTCTTAGCATTGTGGTTTTAGAGAAGGATTTGCCCATTTTAAAGGCTTTAATTTTATTTTCGTGTTAAAAATCAAAGATTTTTTGGCTATTCAAGTAAATATGTGGCTTGGTGGTAAAAGCAACCGATCACACGACTTACCTTTTCCGAGTCTCAGTTGTGCTATTTTTTCCTTTTTTAATTTTGAATTTAATTCTTATTAAAAGTTAGAAGTTCACTCTAAAATATTCCAAAAAACCTATTATCAAAATAAAATATTTTTTTAAAAAAATATTAAGGCATTTTTGATTGATTTTAAGTTTCAAGTACAGGCACATGCACGGTAGACCCTCCTTTTCTTAGCATTGTGGTTTTAGAGAAGGACTTGTCCATTTTAAAAGCTTTAATTTTTAAGAATCAAAGATTTCTCGGTTATTCAAATGAATATGTATCTTGGTGGTCAAAGCAACAGATCAAATCACTTATTTTTTCTGGCCTCAAGTTCGAGTCTGAGATGTGATGTACATTTTCATTTTTTTATTTTGAATATAATTCTTAGTAAAAGTTAGAAGTTTACTCTAAAATATTCTAAAAAACCTATTATCAAAATGAAATATTTTTAGAAAAATATTAATATATTTTTAATTGATTTAAAGTGTTATGTACAGGCACATGCACCGAAGACCCTCCTTTTCTTAGCTTTGTGGATTTAGAGAAGGAATTGTCCATTTTAAAATTTTAATTTTAGTTTCATGTTAAGAATCAAAGATTCTTCAGCTATTCAAGCGAATATCTGGTTTGGTGGTCAAAGCAACAGATCAAATCACTTATTTTTTCTGGTCTCAAGTTCGAGTTTGAGATGTGTTGTATATTTTCATTTTTGTATTTTGAATATAATTCTTATTAAAAAATAGAAGTTTACTCTAAAATATTCCCAAAAACCAATTATGAAAATGAAATATTTTTAAAGAAATATAATTCATTTTTAATTGATTTTATGTGTCAAGTACAGGCACATGCGCAGAATACCCTCCTTTTCTTATGATTGTGGTTTTAGAGAAGGATATGTCTAATTTAAAATCTTTAATTTTATTTCGTATTAAGAATTAAAGATTCTTCGACGATAATATATACGAGAATAAATTTTAACATAACATCATTCTACAGAATTTTTGTATTAATCTGAGGCATATAGATGAAATAATTAAAGTATAATTAACATAAGCAGTAACGACATACTTTAAAATTACGAGAAAAAAAAGAGATTGTACAAAAAATTTATATATCAAGGTAATATGGTGTATTATTATTCATAGCAATGAAATGGGATTTCTTTTTAATGCGAGGAATTTTCAAAATCAATAAAAAATCAGGTTAGCAATAAATAAATTCAGTTGTTTTGAAAAAGACAATTTTAATTTCAAAATGATTACAATATAGCTAAAGATAAATTCAATCAAATACCGCAACGAAAGTGGTAAAACTATGAATAAAAAAGGGTTTGCCGCTACTGTTTCAAACTGTTTCCTCTTTTTCATTCATGGAAACATATAAATAAAAGCCTTGGCTTGGCTCATAGCGCATGAAATATGTTAAAAGTAAACACAGGAAATGGACATACCTACCGATATCGCGTTAGATTAAATGGTTCTGTATCTCATTAAACACTTATTGGATTGTTTTAAAATTTTCAGATTAACAAATCAAAGGTTCAAGGCTCATTTTTCACTAAAAATCGGAAAGTAGACATTTTCATCTATTTTCCAAATTTTTAAGGTACCAAGTACCCTTTAAAATTTTTTTGCTTATTAAGAATCGAAGATTCCTCCACCAATCAAGTAATTTGTGGCGTGTGGATAGACCCCTGAACGAATTATAGGTTTTTGCTTTTTTTCAGATCGAGTCATAAAACCGCTTAATTATCCTATTTGTTTTTCATTTTTTTTATTTTAAATATTATTCTAAATACAAATTCTATGTTTACTCTGAATTATTCCAAAAAAATTCAAGACTAAAATATTTTTAAAAATATTAATTTATTTATAAGTGATTTTATGTGTCAATTTCATGCGCATGCGCAGACGACGCTTCTTTTCTTAGCATTTTGATTTTAGAGAAGGTTTTGCCCAATTTAGAAACTTAAATTCTATTGTTTTATTAAGAATCAAAGATTTCTCTAACGCGCAAGTAAGATGTGGCGTGGTGGAGAAAGTGACAGGGCAAATAACTTTTTTGTTCTGGTTTTCAGTTCCAGTCTCAATTTTGTAATTTATTATTTTTTTTAATGGTATTCTAAATACAAATTATATGTTGTCTCTCAATTATTCCAAAAACCGGATCTAAAAATAAAGTATTTTTTAAAAGTATTAATTTATTTATAAGTAATTTTATGTGTCTAGTTCCTGCACATACACAGAAGATTCTCCTGTTCTTAGCATTTAGGTTTTAAATCTGGTTTTCACAATTTTAGAAACTTAAAATTTATTTCCATATTAAGAATGAAAGATTCCTTGACAGATCAAGTAAAATGTAGCGTTGTGGATTGAGACATAGGGTGAATTATAGATTTTAGATAGTTTTCAGTTCCAGTCTCAAAAGCTCGTAACTGTGTTCTTCTTCTTTTTTTATTATTTTGAATACCATTTTAAATATAAATTCCATGTTTACTCTCAATTATTCCAAAATCCCTAATTAAAATTTTTTAAATATTATCATATTTACAAGTGTTTTTCTGTCTAGTTCATACACATGTCCAGAACACCTTCGTATTCTTAGCATTGTGGTTTTCGGCAGGTGTTTTTAGTATTAGAAGTCTAATTTTTCTGATCGCATTAGGAATCAAAGATACTTTAAACACTCAAGTACCAAGTGGTTAGCTCAACAGGTCGAATCTCAGATTCTTGCTAGTTCTCAGTTGGAGTCTCAAAACCACTTAACTGTTCTAATTTTTTTATTTTGAATATTATTCTATTTATGGGTTTTTTAACTCTGAATTATCCAAAAAATATAATTTTTTTTTATTTTAAAATTTTATTTTAAATTTTAAGTTCCAATTTTTAAATTAGTTTTTCACATGCTCAGAACGCTTTCCTTTTCTTAGCATTGAGGATTGGGAGCAGGTTTTCACTATTGTAGAAACAAAATATTTTACTGTCAAAAACAAAAATAAAAATTTTATTGTCGTTTTAAGATTCAAAAATCCATCTATAGCTGAAGTTATATGCGGCATGGTGGTCAGAGAAACAGGGCGAATTACATAATTATATTGATTTTTTGCTGTGGGCTCAAAACCACTTAACTGTGCTATTGGGTTTTCATTTCTTAAAATTCGAATATTATTCTAAATAAAAATTCTATTTTTCTCTGAATTATTCCAAAAAAATATAATTCAAAAATAAAATATTTCTTTCAAAATATTAATATATTTATTAGTAAATTTAAGTGCCAACTTCATTCTCATGCGTAAAAGACCCTCCTATTCTTAGCATTCTGGTTTTAGGGCAGGTTTTCACCAAATTTCTTAATCTAAATTTTATGATCGTATTAAGGATTATAGATCCCTCAAGCGCTCATGTAATATATACGGCGTGATGGCTTGAGGAAAAGGGCGAGCAATCGATTTTTGCTTTTCTTCAGCTCATTTTTTCAATTTTTATTTTGAATATTATTGCAAATAAGTATTCCATTTTAACTCTGAATTATTCTAAAAAATATATTTCAAAAGTTATATTTTTTTCGTTTAAATATTAATAAATTTATTTAAATTTAATCGAGCTAAAACGTTTTTGCTGCCATTGCAACGTACTAAATTTCAATTAATTTAATAATTTTAATTTCGGTATAGATAATGTTGTAGACAAGTTCTCGAAGAGACTTTGTAGTTTTCATTCTAATCTAATATTGAAAACTTGGATTTTTAAATCTTAATTAAAGAATATTATCCATCTTTTCTGTTCGATTTGAAATTATTCCATTTATACGATGGATGTAATCCAAAGAAACACTGGATACCAACTTTTCTGACAATTTTCTGTTGTAGTGAAGTACATTCATTAGCGAAATTTCATTCATCCGTTTCTCTTGAACAATACGTTTACTTGCATTTGGAAAGATGACAGGGGAACAAATTAATGGTTATTCTTTTAAATTCAAATAATTTTTTTGTTTTGTTTTGTTTTGGCTTTTAATTGTATAATTCATCTAGATAAATTTTTTGTGGCAATTGATTCATATTAAAAACAGAAAAAATTAAATGGAATGAAAACAATAAGATATTTAACTTTGCATAAATGAAGCGAACTGAAATCAAATGTTTATCCAGAATCCTAAACTTTATTTTATGAGACGCAATAAATGAAAATAAAGCATCATGCATTTGTCTAAAATTTTCCAAGGTATTTATTAAAATATATATACGTAGAAATATCGTTTGCCACTAATATATTAATTTGTGAATTCTTTAAAAATATGCACTCAATAACAAAATAAAAGCTCCATCCAATAGACATTGATGATCCTCTAAATCCCTATAATGCATATATAAATCTAAATACATATATAATTCTAATGTATAATTTTAGAAAATATTACATAAAAAATCATTTGCTTAACTTTATGAAATTTTCAATTATCCGCAACTTCGAAAATTTAGATGAATATCTGTTCGTATCAGCACAATGAAATTATTTCATTTTCTTGAACATACGACCCTACTTCATGCTTTAACCAATAATTGCTGAAATTGAAACCTATAGAAGAAAGTGATGCATATATGCATTATCCGTTTTAATTATGATTTAAAAATTAAGTTTGCATCACTTTCTTGCATTAATGTATCCAATAAAAAATCAGAATGTATATTCTAATTTTCAGCCAAATAAATACAAAGTCAAATAAGGACAGAATTTTCACCTTGATTTTGTAAATCTCAGCAATAGAACAAGAAATGAGAAGGATTTTGGTTAAACTTCGGTGCAAAAGCAAAAGAAATGGGGAAAATTTCAATTTTTGCCATTTTTTCAGGACCGATACCTCCCCCGAAATATATATTTTTAAAAGTAAGCTGTGCAGTTGCACTAGACAAACTGAAAAGAAATACTTTAGTTTACGAGAATGATTTTAATTTAGTACATTTTATCAGGCTAACTTTTAAAGACTATGAATAATAACTTGGGAAGAAATGGATATTGAAAAATGTAAAGTTGACAAAAATAGCCTCATCGTAGAAAATGTATTCTTAAAATAATTTTTAATGTACACATGATGACAAACACAATGAAATTGCCAATTATTTATTCAGTATTTCAAAATATTTACATCATAATCATGCAATACATTTAAAAAAATTCAAATAATATTACAATAATGAAATTGGATTTAAATATCAATTTCTGAACACATGGTTTATACAAGACAATTGAGATTTTAAATTTATAGCAAAGCTTAAGTTTTATACAAACACCTTTGAACTGAATTCAAAACGTATAATACAAATATAATACAATAATGGCCATACATATAATACAATAGTTGACAATAAATTTAAACATTTCCTATAGCATTCATAATAAATCATAGATATACTCACAATCTTAAGGATAAACATATTGCAAAATATTAAAAAATATATAATGTACTACAAAAGGCATGTTCATTAATGATAGCTATTTTGAGGCTGGGTGATACACAAGTGATATATTCACATTCCACATGTTCATTTGTAGATAAAATTTCTACACTATTTTTATTCTATCAATATAACATTACAAAATACACAATTAGAAATTCTTTTAATTGGGATTAATACAAAAAGAGGGATAAATAATACTAAATTATCTGAGAATATGTCCCTCAAAAGATATAGGTCATACCTTCAAAATCCACAAGATTCAATAAAGCTTTATTTGCCAGAAACTAAGCTTTTCATAACCATGAATTGCGGATATAAAACATCTTAGGAAGCTTAAAAGTTGTCCCGAGATGGACACCTCAAAAACTGAAGGCGATAAAGACAGGCAAAGTTAATAGAAATCTCAGGTAAATATCAGAGACATTCTTTTGAAAGGCCAATGCCCTTTAGGAAACGAGACAGAATTCTACAAAATGGCAAAAATAGGTGGTAAAGATTGGTTCTCAACCTCGACCCAATACAAAGAGAAGAATATTAGAAAAAAAATCTTTCTCAAATTCGGTTAGAGAACTTATACATTCAAAGTATTTTTATGTCCATATATATAACCCTGTTAAAATGGCATGCTTTAAGAAAATGGCGAGTTATTCTGTATGGTCAGACATGTTCTAAAAAAAAGTAATCCTCAGTTTGAAAGAATTATGTTCAATATAAAAGATGACGAGGGTTTCTATCATCACTTATTACTCGGCTACAGATAGGAAGTGGTCAACATATCTGGAGGAAAATACGCCTTTGCAGAGAAAAATTCTGTGTCCTAAAATTATTTTATGTCTAAGAATTTCTCCAAATGAAATTGGGGTAGTTAAAACCCACGATCAGAGAGCTGAACGTAGTCCTTTCAGCTCCTTGTGAAATTTATGCTGTATAAGATGCGTAGTGACGACTGGTTTATCCTATGACTCATTGGAGGCTCTGCCAATGGGACGGAGTGAGTCCCATGAATGAGGGGATGACATCTTTGCTCTAATTAGAAGCAAAGCGTTAGATACAAAAAGTTTGGCTAATTCCAGCTCTTGCATCGGCTCAGATCTGAGGACTATTTTAACAGTATTCGAGATCTATTTCCCTCCTAGCAGAGCTTGTAGTTTTAAATGACCATTTAGGCTTAATTCATGGCTCCAAACGAAATGTTCGTAAAGACATTTATGTAAGTTATTCTCTGTGAGACTCAACAATTAAAAACAGCAGAGACTCGAAGGACTCGAACTCGAATCTTTTCAGCTTTTACGAGTCTTAACAATTGGAAAAGAATTTTATACCAACTCTAGAATTTGAATGAGATTATGAATGAGGTCTCGTATCTTGATTTGAATACCAGATACATGGAAGACTTGCCAAGATGGCAAGCAATTGAAATTGCAACCCCTTTTCTCTAACCTAACTGTAACTATGTAGAATCACGTATAATTTCGTATTAGTGATAACCATAGTAATGGCCGTAGCAAAAAACGCTCTCCTCATCAAGTTATCGGGAACCAGTTGAATAGTCCCCGTTATTGCGAAGTGACTAATTAGATCACTATACATCATAAGTGACTCAGCCTTTAACTTCGATTATAACAAAAAAAATCAACACAAATGACATTGAAAATTAATATAGTGATCAAAACTGCAACTGTAGAGTATTATCGTGATCAAAATATCCTCATTATAACCCTTAAAACATAGTTGAGTCTATTTCGTTTAAAGATGCTCTGATTCGGAATTTAAATTCCTTGGGTGCCAATTCGTATATTACTGGTTTTGTTTTTAAAAAAAGAAAAATGACTTGGCACCCTCACAGCCAGTGGTATTATTTCTTGTCTACCCTTTAATATGCCAAGCACATCAAATAGCTGTAAATACAAACGTAAAAACTGCGCATGATGAGAAACAAGGAAATTGCCAATATTTATTCAGTATTCCAAACTTTTTACATAATATTTATACAATAAAGTTAAAAAACAATAAATTATATCAATAATAAAATAGGATTTATATATCCATTAATAAAAAATAGATGCTAATTTGGTATTTAACAGTTATTAATTAGGTATTTAAACAGTTCGTCACAAGATGAAAATAAAATTAAACATTTCCAACATCATTCATAATAAATAAATGGATAAACTTATTGCTAAAAAATAAAAATATTATCTGGAAAATTTATATTCCTGTAGGAAGACTATATTGAGGCTGGGTAATACGCGAATGATATATTCACATTCTACATGTTCATTTGTAGAAAAAGTTTCAACACTTTTATAGTCTATCGATATAACATTACAAAATAACCAATTAAAAATCCGTTCAATCCCGTTTAATACAAACAGGATTAAGATACTAACTTATCCGAGAACTTCTGTAGCCAAGATTGCAATGTCTTTCTCTTTAGTGCAAATTTAAATATTTTTGCAAGAGTATGAGGACGTAGGAAACAGACCAGACTACGGACAGAAGCATGGTGTTTAAACAAGATTGAAGTGACCCATCAATAAAACCCTTCCCGAGACCACAAAACATAATGTGTGGGACTCTGGCTTTTTTTAAATGCAGTGCACTTATTGTAAAAAGATAATATTTTGTATACATTTCCATAGCAAAATGAAGCTATCATTTATTAAAAGAATAAGCACCAGAATACAGCAAGTCCCTTTGATATAATTTCTCCCACGGGCGACATTTTTCTGAGATAAATAGTTGCAAGGGGCTATCGAATTTGTCTAAAGGATCCGAAAATCAAAAGTCCAGAAGAGAAGAAAACCATCGAGGGAGCCACTACTCCAAGTGACGATTGGCAAGAGTTGTTTTCATATATACAAAACGGAACTCCGGACGGACTAATTATCTTCAAGTGAGAAGGGGGATTTCTCTCATCCTCTTCCTGGAGAGTAATAGCTTCCTCAAAACATAGATTATACCTTCGAAATCTACAAGATTCAATAGTGATTTGTTTCCAATAAACTAAGCTTTTAATATCCATGAACTGTGGATATAAAACATCTTAGAAAAGCTTAAAAATTGTCCCGAGATGGACAAGGTGGCAATGATTTACGACGCCTCAAAAACTGAAGGCGATAATGATAAATTTCATGGAAATCTGAGATAAATAACAGACATTCCTCAGAAAGGCAAACGCTCTTTTGAAAAATGAAGTTTAGGTTAAATTCCACAAAATGGCAAAAATTGGAAGTAAAGAATTGTTCTCAACCTCAAACCAAAATACAGCGAGGCGGATATTGGGAAAATACCTTCCTCACATTCGGTTAGAGAACTTCTACCTCTACCTAAGTGTTTTCATGTGAATAAACATAAGCATGTTAGAATGGCATGTTTGAAGAGAATTGCGAATTATTTTGATTGCATGGACAGCCATTTTCCAAAAAATATTAACTGTAAATTTGTAAGAATACAATATAAAAGAGGACAAGGTATATATTACCAATGATTACTGTGCCATGGATAGAAAGTATCCAATAAGTCTTTAGGATAAAGCACATATGCAGAAAAATATTCTAAAGTCCCTTTATGTCCTTCCTTTAATGTCTGAGAATTTCTCCAAATGAAATTGGGGTAGTTAAAACCTACTACCAGAAGACTGCACATAGTCCTTGGGACATTTATGCTCTATAAGATGCATAGAGACGACTCTTGTCTAACATACAAGACTCAATGGCGGCTCTGCCAATGAAGCGGAGTAAATCCCATGAATAAGGTAACGACTTCTCTATTCTAATTAGAAGCAAAGCGTTCGATACAAAAAGTCTGACTAATTCTAGCTCTTGAATCGGTCCAGATATTAGGATTATTTTAAGAGTAATTAAGATTTAATAGCTCTAATCATATTGTTCTTGAAGACATTAGTATAAGTCATATTTTGTAGAGCCCAGGAATTAAAGACAGTAGAAGCTCGAAAAGACTCGACCTCGAATCATTTTAGCCTTGACGAGTCTTAACAATTGAAGTAAGAATTTAATTCTAACTCTAGGAAACTGATAGGAAAAAGATGTATCAATTCATGTTTT